>VWZN01000903.1:266014-290325 GCA_013396955.1 Regulus satrapa
CTGGGCCGCCGGCTGCGCCCCGCGCCCTCCGCGCACCGCGCCAGCCGCGCCGTGCGCCGCGACTTCGAGCGCAGGGAGCCCTACAACTACCTGCAGGTGGCCTTCTTCCAGGTGGGGACCGGCCCCCGAGGGGTGCGAGCGCCTTTCCTTCAGCCCCGGGAAGGGACAGCCCTCGGGGGAGCCTTGTAGATGGGCGTAAATGTCTGTGCGAGGGGGGGGTCGCCGAGGGAATGGAGGCAGGTTCTTCTCACTCCCGGTGCCAAGCCACCGCCGGAGGCAACAGGCAGAAATTGAATTTCCACCTTTAGGTGGGATATTAGAAAAATATTCCACGTAAATTTACTGTGCAGGTGACCCATGCACTGCAACAGATTGCCCGGAGCAGTTGTGGAATCTCCCTCACCGGGGACATTCCAAAGCCATCTGGATGCAATCTGCTGCCATGTGCTGTAGGATGACCCTGCTTGTGCAGGGAGGTTGGAGCAGATGACCCGCTGTGCTCTCTGCCAATCTGATCCATTCTGTGAAGCGGGGAAGCCGCTGGGGTGAGGGGTGGGTGTGAACAGCAGAGACCTGCAGGAGCGTGACAGGCGCTGCTGCCTTCTCTCCGCAGCTGAAGAAGCTGGATCAGGCCGTGTCTGCCGCTCACACCTTCTTCGTCGCTAATCCCCAGCACCTCCAAATGCGGGAGGACATCGAGAAGTACCGGCGGATGTCAGGGGTGAAGTCAGACAGCTTCCAGGACCTGGAAGCCACACCACACTGGGTGAGGGCTCAGTGCAGAGTGCAGAGCCAAGCGTGAGCAGCTCTTATTCCATCCTAGGGACCAGTCTGGGACCCTGATCTGTTCCCACACAAGGGCCATGGCTTCAGACAGGGACCCCATACACAGAATCATAGAGAGATTTAGCCTGGAAGGCACCTTGATGATCACCCAATCCAAGTCCCCTGCCATGGGCAGGGACACCTTCCACTAGGCCAGGTTGCTCAAAGCCCCGTCCAACCTGGCCTTGGAATATTTTAGGGATGGAGCAGCCACAGTTTCTCTGGGCAGACTGCTTTGGCATCTCACTACAGTCATTCATAAAAGTATCTTCTCTCCAGTCTAACAAATATTTTATCTTCTATCCAAACACTTCTTCAGTTTAATACCGTTGCCCCTTGTTCTATCACTACAGGCCTTGGTCAAAAGTCTTGCTCAGACCCCTTTATGTCTGAAGGCTGCAGGAGGCTCTCCCTGCAGCCTTCTCCTCAAGGTGAGGACAAACCACTGCAAGTGTGACAGAGAGACTTTTTGATGACAATTATTTGGCTTAAGTCTAAGATTTGCTGTCACTGCGTGGTTGACTGTGCACGGGCAGGCAGGCCCCTGTATGTCAGCACCACCCTGTGAGCGACTGAGAAGTCGCAGGGCATCCTTTGGTGTCACCCACACTGATGAAGGGACCTGGATCTGTCCTTCACAGGAGGCATATGAGGCTGGTGTGCAGCACTATGATGCAGATGAGTACCTGCAGGCTGTGGCCAGGCTGGAGGAGTCGCTCTCAGAGGCCCTGTCAGCACTGGAAGAGTGTCGTGCCTTGTGTGAAGGGCCTTGGGAGGATGAGGACGAGGAGGAGAAAATGCAACCTGGCCTGTATGAAGCCATTGCAGGTAGTGTTAGAGGCACAGGGGTTTGGGTAGGAAGGCTGTGCTCCCAACACTGAGCACATCCCATGTCCCAGCAATCCTGTCTGGAAGAAGTGTGGGCCACTGCCTTTCTTGCTCCTCTCTCTTGCAGCCCATTATATTCAGGTTTTGAAGTGCAGGCAGCAATGCGTCCTGGAAATTGCCACAAAGCCGGGGAGAATTTCTGCCACAGAAGACTTCATACCCTCTCATCTTGATTTACTGCAGTTTGCCTACAGCCAGGGTGAGCAGAGCCACAGTTTATGCTGTGGCACCCCTGTGCTTGCCCTTTGCCTCTGATCCTGAAGGGCAGCTTGTCGTGGGGAGCAGTGGCACACTGACCTGAGCTCTGCTTCTGTTTGCCCCTTAACTCTTCCCAGAACCTCTGTTCAGGTTTGTGGCCACCCTGGGAGATGTCCCTTGTGGTCTTCTTCATTCTCACTGCTCAGGTTCTGTGATGTGCGGCTGTTCCCATGTCTTTCCTCCAGCACACTTTTTCAGGACCTTGTTCCAACTGTTTGCTGAGTGTTCTGTACCCTCCTTTTCAGTACATGGCTCCAGACCAGGCTCCCCCTTCCTGCCTAGAGGCCACATGTGCATCTCCCCTCTGCAGTGGTGTTCCTTCTGAGGCAGCCCTACCTGCCCTCGCTGAGCTGATGGCCTGCCATGACTCTGGTCATCCTGTCACTCTGTCACTTTCCCACATCTCTCAGCCCTTCTTTTGCATCCCCCTGCTCCTCCCCACACTAACCCAGCTGTTTATTTCCTCTGTCAGACCACTGGTAAAACTCGTACGTCAAAGAAGCTGCTAGACCTCTCATCTTGCCTGTTGCATGAGGGAAGTGGGACTATCTCTCTTTTAATCTCATACTTTTAATTTGTTTCTTCTAAACCAGCTCCCAATAAGTATTAAAGGCATGCCTGCCCTGTACCAGCTTCACTCCCATCACGGCTGGAGGCCCTGCTAGGCAGGGGTTGATGTGTGTTCGGTGTAAGGCCACCTGCCAGGTCCTGACAGGGACACTGGGTGTAGCTGGTCTGTACGTATTTGCTGCTCAAATCTTTTAGAGACATGTGTTTGTTCTCTTCTGTCCCTGCCCAAGTTGGCAACCAGACACTAGCTGCTGAGTGTGCTGCTTCCTACTTGCTCTTCTACCCCACTGATGAGCCCATGTTGGAAAAAATGGAACAGTATCGAGCAGAGCTGGGAGACCACAGGGCTGTCACAGCCAGACAGGTACTTACAGCTCCAGGTCTGTCCTTCTTGGTCCTCCCCTGTCCCACAGGACAGGATCACAGTCCAAGGGACAAAAATGGAAAGGTGTTTCACTGCAGACATGTGCCGAGGCCAGGACTGGAGAAACTGGAGTTTACTCCTAGTCTGTCACAGTCCGAGTCCTTTCAGGACAAGAGCGGGCTTTAATTGTGCACGGCAGTGTGATGGGGCAGGCTGCTGCTGTGGGCAAAGATGGGGTTGTCTTGTGAGGTGGTTGTTTGACAGTCTCTTTACTTCCTCAGAGTATTCAGCATTATGTGCAAAGATCTCTGATGGAGAAGAAGTTGATTTATTATGCAGTGGAGCATCTGGGAGAAACTTTTCATGACCCTGTAAGTAACAGTATCATCTTGCTCTTCCTGCCAGGGTTTCACCAATTGTTCACAATCACAGAATTTCACAGTTTTCAGAATTCATTTTAGTAGCCCATGATACAGAAAGGATCAGATGCTGATGAGAAGGACCCCCAAGTCCTTATGGAGGTGCATTTTTAGGGCCTTTCTGCTGCTCCAGGACCTAAGTTAATTTGAAACTGCTGCTGTAACCATATGCATTGGCTCAGTTTGTCTCTCTTGAGAAGTGGGCACAGTGGTGGGTGTGATGCTCACTGGAGAAGCAGTGCAAGGTTTGTTGTGTACTGAACCACTTGTGTTTTTTTCCTACAGGATCTTTGGACTCCAGATGAGCTGATTCCTGAAAACCTAAAGCAGAAATACAGGTAAGCTTGGGCATATCAGCTAGGACTGCAATAGAAGGAACAGTAATACAAAGAGAAATGGGCACAAAAGGACCTGGAAGGATGTGAAATGATGCTACAGAGGAGTGTTGGGTATAGCTCTGTGTGCTGACAGCTGTGGTCTCTGTTTTTCCCTTGCTCACGAGAGAGGATCAGGAGAAGCAAAAGCAGGAAGCTCTGGATGTGGAAGAGAGGGAGAAGAGGGGTGAGTAGAAGAGCTTGAAGGATGGATGCAGTCACCAGGCTTACTCAGGCTAAGTGCTGCCTTCCATCCTCAGACATTTGAATGCTAGTGTAGATGCAGACTGACTCGAATGGCTCAGCAAGTCTTCTCACTGTTCTTTTCTTCCTCTTTGATGCATGTGTAATCTTGCAAAATCTCACTGCGTACATCTCTGGCATGCGAACTCCAAGGGGCACTGTGGCTGGAGAAGCTGAGAGCAGCCTGAATGTGTGACGAGCCTGTGGACATGCAGATCCCTGTGTGCCAGGAGTGTCTACACCAAACCTCGCTCAGCTCCACCAGCCCAACTTCAATCAACATTTTTCTGAAAGGGATGCGAAGGGAGGGGCTGGGAAATGGAAACTGGAAGCAGACAATGTAGCTTGGGCAAGTCCTTCCCTGATAAACGGAACTCCCAAGGGTTTGTGGTTGAATGATACAGACTGAGTGCAGAGTCTCGTGTTCTTGCTGGTCCCCTATTCTTATGTGTGGATACAGAGCCTCTTGAAGGGCTCTTGTCGTGGTGTCTTTGCTTCAAATGACCCCAGGTGGTTCCTTTCTGTGGCACATGTGAGAGCAGAGCCTTCTAAGGGCCTGAGTGCCGTGGCATTCCTCATCATGCAGAGGTCAGAGGGGGTGGGAAAAAGGCCAAAGTTCAAAAACCCAAATCATCAGCTAATATCCAGCGCTTCTCTGTGGGGATGAAGAAAGCAGAAAGATTCACCAGAGATAATTCTGGGATGTCGATGAAAGATGATTGAAAGGAGGGTTGATGGAGGTGTTTACCTGCTTCTTTTCTCCAGAGCCTCACTCCAGTAGGCTGGACCTGTTCTGCTGCTGCAATCCACAGTGCACTCCACTTCCCCCAGCTCCCTGCTGCTCTCCCAGCAAGTCCCAAGTCTCTGCTGGCTCCTGAAGCACGTGCTGTAGGCCAGCTTCCCCGGCTGGTGCTCTGGTTCCCCTGAAGCATGCGAGGGGTCTGCGAGGAGTGGGCACTTCTGGGGAGCTGTCCTGTCTTCTCAGAGAATGTATAGTGTCTCTCCACTTCCTTACCCAGGCTGGGGCTTGGTGGCTGAGGGGATTCTTCTCTGAAGCTTGCTCATGCCTGTCTGTGCTTGCTTCTCAACAGGTCCTTTGCCTTTTGAGGGTATTGTTGTCACGATGGATTCCCAGCAGATGAATGGAACCCAGAGGGTCGTGTTCGACAGAGTGCTGACGGAGTCTGAGTGTAAGGACCTTCTCCGACTGACAAAGGTGAGGCCAGGATCCTGTAAGAGCTGCTGTGTGTGTGCTTTCCTCCTCTCCTCTGCCTAGGAGAGGTGGCAGGTTAATGCATGTCATCTGTGTCCTTCTGTTCCAGGCAGCAGGGGAAGCAGGAGATGGGTACCGGGCACGACGGTCGCCCCACACCCCACATGAGAGATTTGAAGGGTTAACTGTTTTGAAGGCCGTGCAGGTAAAATGCATCTGTGAGTCTGCTGCCTTCTTAATTGTCCAGAAAGGGAGTTTGCCACCTGAGTGTTTTCTTCTGTGGATTGCACTCTGGGTGGTGTCATGGGTGCTCTGTCTCCCTCACAACACTTGTGCTCTTCTCTGACCCTCTTCCTCCTCAGTCACATTCAGGGATGTTGTACTTGGAGGGCTTGACAAGTGCTTTCTCTTGTGTGAGGCAGGGTTTTGGGACTTCTTGTCCCTGTGAGGTGGCCTTACAGTCATGCTTAGTTTAGAGTTGGAGAATAAATTAAGGTAGAAGGAGCCTCTTGAGATCTCTGATGTGACCTCCAGCTTGCAGCATGTCTAATTCCAAAGCTAGAGTGGTGGAGTCAATTCTTTGCACAGGCAAGTTTCAAACATTTTCAAAGGTGTAGATTCTCCAGCCTCCCTGGGCACCTTTTTCGGTGCTGTACCAGCCTTGGGAGGGTAAAAATTTTTCTTCATATCTAGCCAAAGTTTCACTTGCTGCATCTTTCATCTACTGCCTCTTTTCAGTGCATTCTCTATCTCCTCTGTAATCCCCTTTTGGGTGACAGGACACTGTACTTAGATGTTCCTTTGGCCTTCTCTAGACTGAAGAAAGCCAAATCTTTTTCCAAGCCATGTGTTCCAACATTCCTGCCATCTCAGGGCTCTTCACTCAGGACTCACTTCAGTCTCCTGGTATCTCCTGTGTAGTGGGAGACCCAAAATGATGCAGCTTTCCACATGGGCCAAGGAGAAGGAAATAATTGCTGTGCTGTATAGTTGTACTCCTGAGTTATATTTTAATGAGACAATGTGTTCTTTTCTTGCCTGAGTGATCACAGGACTTTACAAAGCTCTCTTCCGTGCTGTGTACGTGTATCATTTCTTAGACTGTCTTTGTAAGTATTGTAACAGACTTGTTTTTCTCCTGTAGCTGGCCCAAAATGGGGATGTGGAATGGAGAGATGCCAAATTGCTTCTGCAGGCTAGTGAAAAATCTCGGAAAATCATTGAATCCTATTTTACTCCTGGAAAGAAACTCCATTTTTCATTCACACACCTTGTGTGTCGCAGAGCTGTAGATGGTAAAGAACCTTTCATCCTGTTAATCTGTCTCCCAGAGTCTCCTCGCTCCCAGCCATGGTCTCTCAGGAGTCTGTTCTCCCTTTATTCTCACTGTGCCCCTTTCTCTCTGCTTTTTTCTTTCTTGAAACCCAAAATGCCCTTATTCCTTTTTGTGTATTTTCAGGGGAGCAGGAAGGCCGCATGGATCTCAGTCATCCTGTCCACGCTGATAATTGTCTCTTGGATCCTGAGGGGCAAGAGTGCTGGAAAGAACCTCCTGCCTATGTGTACAGGGACTACAGGTAAGAGCATCTGCATTAAATCATGTGAAGCTATCCCTGGCTCCATCAGAGGAGGAGCTTGGCTTACAGAAACCCGGTGATGGTTGCATCAAAGCCACCCAGGACTGTAGCATCAGGCAGAAGGCTGCATCAGCAGCTTCAGAAGGAGGTGTGAGACACCTGCCCTGATTTTTCCCTGCTTGCTTTGCACAGCCAGCTTCACCAGAGAGCAGAATGAGGCTGGGAGGCTGCACGGATCAGAACTGTGATACCAAACTCTTATCTTGTAGGTCTACCACAGTACTACAGTCAGCTGCCAGCCCTTCTGACACACTGTTTCTTGTAGTTGAGTTCCACCTTTTACAGAATTCTGTGAATTACAGGAAGGGGATAATCATTCTCCTTGGATTCCTTTCGTTTGAGCAGTCAGTGTACTTCACTTGGACTATTCTTTCAAGATTCACTGCAAGTACTTTGTGTTGGGTTTTTCCATTCCACATGAGAGTTTATGTTTTTTCCAGCCTGTGGCAGGTTTTGTTACTCCTCTCTGAAAGAACCTGAAATGTAGTTTAATGGTGATGCCAGTTGTTGCACACTGCAGCCAGATGAGGTCAGCTCACTACAGCTGATTCCCCCCTTCTTGCCATCTCATCCCTGAGCATCCAGAAATTCCAATTGTCTTTTCTTTGAGTGGTAGCTGTGTCCAGAGCAGAAATCTCTAAGCAGCTATGATGAGGATATGGGATTAGGGGGAATTCCATTATCATTGAGTTGTTTCCCTTCGGATACCGGTGTTTACTCGGTATAACCAGATTGTAAAGTTACCAGACTGTGTCGTGTAACTAGTTAGATCTCTGTCCCTCTGTGAGAAAGCTGTCCTGTGCCTTCACTGCTCGCTGGGTTCTCTGATTTCCACTTGAATGGATGGTAAGATACCTCCCTGGAATCTGTGCCACTGAGCTATTTTTGGGAGTATCCCTGTCCTCTTACAGCTCGAGTTGTGACTGCCCAGCCAGCTCAAGCTCTTACAGGCTCCTTTTGAATGAAGCCCCTGTGTTCCAAACTTCCTGGGTCTTTTCTGTGGGTCTGTGCTATGGGCATTAATGATAATATTGAACAGGACTGGGCCCAGGGGCCCACGAGTTCCAGTGACACTACTCTGGGTGCACAGTGCTCCTTTGGGTGCCAGCAGTCCCTGTGTGCTGTTCATGCTCATCTTCACCTTCTCTTTTCATTAGAAGTTTCCCCCATGGCACCATTCTGAGTCCTTTTACCAGAGTCCAAACTGCTGAGATTGAGCATGTAGTGTTTCCTTGGAAAATCCACTATTTTTTCAAACACTGTGTGGATAGCCCAGTGTGCTTTTAGTACCCCCATGTTACATTTTAAGACCATTTTCCATTTACTTCTTGTCCTCCAATTACCCTTCTCAGAAATGGAGTTTAAGCCCTGCAGACTATTGAGGTCAGGATAACACTGTTTATACTTCAGCCATTATCCCTACCTTCCTGTCCCTTTGGACGTCCCTTCCTGTCCTTGCTTTTCTCCACTCCTGTTGCCACCTTGGCTTCACAGCCCTATTAAAACCCTGTGGCAGAAGAGCTACAAATTCCTGAGTTTCAGGGCTGGTAATCTTCTCACTGCCCTTATGTCCATAACATTGGTTCAGCAGCCACAGTGTTTTGTATTTCTTCCTCTCAGTCCCATTCATTAAGAGCCTCTGTTGTTCCTCTGATGTTTCCTTCCAGCTTACTGGAATACCAAGAGGAACCCAGGTAGTCTGTGATCCATTTTTTCACCTACTTGGCTGTGGTCTCACCTGTGCTGTACAGTGGCCTCACTACTTCTCTTTTTGTATAACTTTAGTAAAGAAGTTTCTTGGTTTAATTTTCTTTTCTACATGTACCAGGTCTCTTTTTGATCATTCTAATTCTAATGTTACCCTGAAATTCCTTGGAAGGAATTCTGTGAAAATTCCATGTCCCTAAGACATGGCTTATCTTTGCTGATCAGTCTCCTCTTCCAGGAGTTGGATTGTTCCCAACCTTGAAACATAAACAACAGGTTAGAAACAAGGTCTATCAAGCCCAGGGCATTGTCACAACAGTGCCACACATGCTGCAAGGGGATTAAGAACAAACCAAAATAAAAAGGGACAAGCGTGCAGAGCTAATTCCCTGGCAGTACTCTCCCAGCCTCCTGTGGCTTGCAGCTCAGGGACTCCCCTGAGCCAGGCACTGCTGTGTTTAACACCCTCAGATGGATTCTCCTGCTAACTGGTCTCCTTTTGAACCTGTGACAGGGTGTGTGGGGAAGCACCTGGGAGGAATGAGCTTCACCGTGCATATGTGCTCTTCCTTTCTCTCCACAGTGGCATCCTCTACCTCAATGATGACTTCCAAGGTGGGGGCCTTTTCTTCACTGAAATGGACACTGTGACTGTCACAGTAAGTCTGGGACTGGCCAAAAGAGTGAGAGAGGACTGAGGGCGAGACTCAGTCTGTGCAGGAGGAAACTGCTTGGTTATTGGATCCCACCACTCCAGAAACAATGCAGTGCTGGTGCAGTGGCCGATTCAAATAGGGGCAGCTAAAGGCAAATTGAGGCAAATCTCGGACAGAAGAGAGTTTAACTCTTTCCTCGCTGAGATTTTCCAGGCTCTTCCAGTCTGTGGGTGTCTGTGACCTTTGCTGTGCCATTGATTCTCCCTGTCCCTCTCCAAGGCCTGCCTAGCAGCTCTCTGCTCTTCCACGTTCCCAGAGGCAGTGCCACCTCTGCAGAAGGACTGTGCGCTCCAGAGCAGGGGTCTGCTGGCTTCACGCTCTCCTGTCTCTCTCCTGGCAGGCCGAGGTGCATCCCAAGTGTGGGAGGCTGGTGGCCTTCAGCTCTGGCAAGGAGAACCCCCATGGTGTGTGGGCTGTGAGCCGCGGAAGGCGCTGCGCCGTTGCCCTCTGGTACACGCACTCCCAGGAGCATGCTGAGCAGGTGAAGTGCCTCCAAGTGAGGTCAAATCCCACCAAGGAGCAGCTTTTGGGCTTTCCCTCGGGGCAGCTGGGGGTTGCCCTCTGACAAGGTGTCTGGTGGAGAGGCCAGCCTGCGATGGGCCCTGCAAAGGGGGATTGGGCTCTGGATGTGTTTTGTTGAGACCCCGGCTGGGAGGGTTCACATCTTTCCTGTCTCCTACAGGAACGGGTGAAGGCAGAGGAGCTGATGGAGCAGAGGGCTGCGGAGCAGGACCAGCCTGGTGGAGATAGACAGCAGGGAACTGATGGCAGCAGCAGATCTTCCTCAGAGTCTCGTGCTCCCAGCCGTGCAACCAAGCCTGCAGATCAGAGACAGAAGCCTGGCTTGGACAGGAAGCAGCAGCCCAAGGTGCTGCGGGCCAGAGATGAGTTCTGAGTGCACAGGGCCCTGTGGACTGTCACACACCATGGCCTGGCAGGTCACGGGAGGAGCAGGAGCAGTGTATTAGTGTGGTAGAGCCGTAGTGATGGGGAGGGGTGCAGCTTTCTTCTCGCTGGTGTCCCAGCAGCTGGAAAACGGGAGAAGGGCACAGTGTGGAAGTCAAGTGATGTCAGGAACTTTCTTCATTGCCTCATCGTGTTTGTCTCAGAAGTAAGAAGACAAGGTCTTCTCACACCACTCTTCTCAGTGCCAGCTCCTTGGCCATCCAGGGCTAAATCTGAGAGGGGGGTGGTGGAGCCTGGAGTCTTTCCGCCAGGGCTGTCTCACATTCAGGAGCTCAGAACTAAAGCCTTGGAATTTCCTAAGCACCTGCAAACTCCAGAACCTTGCAAAGTGACCTGAGGCAGGAAAGGTGAGAGACTGTGAATCTATGGAATAAAAGCCAATTGCTGGACACAGATATTGATGGGAGCTTGAGTCTGTGCATCAGGGAGACGTGCACGCTTGTTTTTGATGGAAATTTAATTAACAAATGATGGGAGGGGATTGAGCCCTCAGTGAAAGATAACGAAGAATTTGCCCAGATGTCAGCTACTTCCAATAAGGGAAGAGCAAGAGAGAAAGTCAGCTGTGATGTGGCTAACGTGGAAAGGGTGAGGAGTGCCCTTAAGAAAAAGCACTGTACACTCATGTTTCCCACAGCAAGACCTCTCTTTTTTTGTTTTCATTTTTACCCCTCTCCATGCACTAAATTGTCCCTGAAAGCAGAAGAGAGATTTTTGTTTATCATTTTCCACCCTGATACAAAGACAATCTGCTGTCACTGCCCAGGGGATTAGTGTCCCGAGATGGGATTATATTGTAGCCAAATAGGAATTGAATGGGGTGGATATGGAGTATCTAAAAGAGCAATGACCCTTTTCCTGGGAAGCATTAGAGCAAGAGATCAATCTGTGGTCATGACATACTCAAGCCTTGATGAGTTGTGCATGGAGACCCCAAGTGCAGTTCAAGTGGAAGAAATCTGTAGTGCCAGGGCCAGTGGTGTAAGGGGTGGGTGGGTGATCCCTTGTCACTGGTGGTGCAGGGCCCCTGCTCTGTGGGAAGGGAACTCCTTCCTCAGTCTGAATCCTGACACTTCTTACCACGCGGGCTTGGGGAACCTGTGTTGGCAACCCTCTTTGCTTCCCATCCTCCCCAGGGCAGGGAGAAGTTTGACTGTGTGCATTTCAGGCTCCCTCTCCCTGGCGAGGGGCCCGTGGCATCCCGGCGTCCATCCCGCTGGTTTGTGGGGGGGAGCTGGGTGGTTCCTGCTTGATGAGGTCATGTTGGGGGGTGAGGGGCCAGTGTCCACCTCTCTGGCTTGCTTTGCCCAGAGGTGGCCTGGGTGATTAGACTGATGGCCTCCTGACGTCAGATGAGATCCGTTAAAAGGTATTTATCTCGGGCTTGGGCCAAAGCCGCGGGAGAGATTAAAAGAGATTGAGGCCAAGATAATCCCCTCGCAGCATCCCACTAAAGTGGCTGCCAAAAGGCATGCCACCAAATCTTTTGCCACCCCTGGCCCCTGTGCCCAGGTCTGTTTTCCCCAACCAGAGCCCCGTTTGCAGTCGAGAGAGGGTGTGGTGGCCCTGCCATTGGTTTTCCCTTTGCAGGCCCTCTGTGGTGCCATCATCCCTCCTTCTGCCCTGCCCAGGACACGAGTGGCATGCTGTCCCTGGGAAAACAGGAATTCCTGTAACTGTGAGGTACAGCAAGCCCTGCCCTGGTGGCTGATAATCCTAGCCTGTTCTGGCTAATCTTCACTTTATTAGTTTGTTGCTGATATAAACAGAGGGAGTCAAATCCGCCTGGGATTGTTTCTTTCCCTTCAGGAGCAGTGTGCTACTCTCTCTTTTCACCCCTCCCCATCCACCTGCTTTGCATTACATCCCAATCCGATTTCCCCAAGTCTCTGGTGTCTGATTTAATTTGCCTGACGCTGCTCCTGGAATCGGCCCTCCCCCAACCCCTCCCGTGCCTTGCCAGCTCCCCATGGGGAGATCAGTCCTGGGAGAGGCTGAGGAGCAGAGCGGGAGCGAGGGACTCGCTGGGCGCTCGAGCGGGGCTCGCTGGAGACTGCAGAGCTGCAGGGCACTGCTGGCCGGCGAGGAGCTGCTCTCAGCAAGGGAGGCAGGCTGCGAGGGTCCCGTCCAGAGGGGACTGCACCCCACCTTGCTCCACAGACCCCGGTAAGTTTGCCGCCTTGCCATGCCCGAGGTCACCTTGGTGAATCTGGCGTTTGGGATCCTGAGTTTCTTGGAGCGATTCTGTGGGGACCCTTTGAACAAGGGCTCATCCCGTCGGAGGATGAGGGAGGGTAAGATCACGGAAAGGAGTTGGGGTTGGCCCTGAGGAGTCTTTACAGGGATGAGGGGGTCTTTGCCCTGGGATGGGGTTGCTTGTTTTCCGCTTGGCAGGTAAATCTCACCAGTTTCCAGGCTGGAGCAGGAGGGTAACAGCTCCCCTGAGCGACCTGGCAGTCACTGCCTGCACCCAGCCCTGCGCTCCCAGTGCACCCTGTGCACACCTCTTTGCGGCTGGCTGCTGTTCTGGGTGGAGAAGGAGCCCTCAGAAAGCAAGGAGCAGAGCAGGGTAATTTTACCCTGACCTTTGATCTCCATCACAGGAGAGAGGGATCATCTCCGTATCCGGCTCTGCAAGGAGTCCAGGGTCACCAGGGCGAGCCTGCGAAGCTGGTCAGGGATTACACAGGGACCCAGGGACGCTGCCTGTTCACACTGAGTCCTTCTTCTTGCACCCTTCCCTTTTCCATTCACAGCCCTCTCCCAGCATTTCACAGAGCAACTCCTTCCGCAGTGTGGGGGAAGCTACCCAGGAACAGATAATAACAGGGTTCCCCTTGCCTCTTTTTCCCACCCATCACCTGCAGCCTTATCCCCACCAGGGAGTGATGCAGTGACTTGGAGGGACAGCCCTGGGGAGCAAGCTGGGCCACCTCCATGGCATCATGCAGGGGATACGGCCACTGCTCTGAAAAGTCAGGGTGTGGCAGCAAAAGGCAGAAGATGGAAGATTCCAGATCCCCCTCCGTTTCACACCGCAGCAGAGGCATTTGATCTGCTATGAGCAGACACCCAAGGACTCAGCACGGGTTTGTTGCCCACAGACAGGAGTGCTGCAGCAAGAAACTTTTTAGAAAGGGCAGGAGGGGAAAGAACTGTCATGTTGGAGAGCAGAAGAAGTGAAATGTGATTTCAAAAGCCAAGAGCTGTGAACTGGGTGAGCACAGCAGCTAAGGCAGAGCTCAGAGCAGGGCTGGCATGAGTCGACCAAGCCCATGCTCTGTTTGGCTGTTCCCTGCTTGCTCCTTGGTGGTGCTTGCAGGAGGCAAAACTCCCTGCTGGTGCCAAGGTCCTCCTGTCAGTAGCTGTGCTGAGAATGGTGAATTGTTTCTTTCAAAGGTACCTAAGGACTTGGTTTGCTCTACTGCTTAGCATTCGCCTGAGAGAGCCCTTCCTCTCAGAGAGCACCAAGCATGCCCCATTTAGAAGCCTTTCCCATTAAAACTAGCCTGGGCAACCATGGACAACTGTGAGCTGATCCTTAGATCCACAAGAAATGTGTATCCCTAAGGTCCTGCTGGTCAAGGCAGGAACACGCTTTGGGCAAACTCTATTTCCCTTTCCTCTGTTCTTCCCCCATTTTGTTCCTCCCATTTCCTGCCCTAAATTTACATGACCATGACGAGCTGCTCTTTGGCACACCTGCCCTGGTCCCCCTGGGAGGCAGCTGCACTACGCTGGGGATTGGGTAACTCACTCTCCACAAATTGCACTGGGAACATGATGGATGGAGGTGACAGGTAAAGATGGAGGTATTATTATCACTCATCTATGGCTCCTTGTCCTTCTGAGGCTGAGAACAATTCCCAACTTCATTTAGAGTGTTGCCTCAGAGGGATTTAAAGGTTCGGACAAAGTCCTGAGCTGCACCTTCTCTATATTTAGCCCTTTTTATCCGTCCTCGACATCCTGCCCCTGCTGTTTGATCTGCCTATGGCTCTGAAAGCCCCTCATCTGGTGGTGCAGCTCTACAGAGTAGTGAACTGGCATTCCCTTGCTAGTGCCAGAGTTGAGAAACAACCAGAGAAGGGAAGAGAGTGGTAAAAAAGCAGGAGCAATGGAAGAACGGCTGGGATCCGACAGGAAATAAAGAGAGCATGTGCAGCCAGCTTCACCTGGAGCAGAAATTGGAAGGAAGGGAGAACAAGGTTCCCATTTCTGTGCAGGTCTGGGTGGGCAAAACCAGAAGTCTGCAAAGAAAAATTAGGGCAGGTTGATGGACAGATAGCCAAAGGTGGATGAAATAACAGCCTGAAGAACTTGGGAACTAAGCAAAGGAGGCTGGAAGGAGAGAGTCAGAGGGAAGAGGTTGCCTAGCAGGAAAAGGCAATCCAGTGCTTAGGACTGAGGCATCAGTCCTAAGGAACACTGGAAAAGGGCAAAGTGTGGGCCACAATGGTGGGGCTGGCTGCACAGAGTGGCTGGAAGTTCAGGTGGGCCTCTTGGTGTGCTGTAGGCTGTGACCAGAGCTCTGAAAACTGCACACTGCACATGAGGGGCAAACACCACAGGTTGAGGAGGAGGAGGATGTGCAGCCTCTGACTCAAAGCTGCAGGGCCTTCCCCAGCATCTCCCCTCTCTGTCAGCCAGCTGAGAGGTGGGGTGGAATGCCAGCCCTTTCCCAGAGCAGGGGAAGTGCATGAAGGTGGGCTTGCATGGCCAGGGTCACTCAGTGAGGTGCAGCTGTGCATCCTTGCTGGGAGGAGCCCCCTCATCGCTGCTCTCTTGGAATGAGAGAAGAAAAACCAGCCCAGGTGCTGGTCTGTTCCTGTCCTTCAGTGTAGCTGAGGCTGGCAGTCACAGGCCATGGCTGTGGCACCTTCCTCTGGGCCCTGACCGTGCTGTCCTGGGCTGCCCTCCTGCTCCCTCACCATCTTCTGGGGCTGGCAGCCCCGTCCCAGCAAGCAGGGAAGAGTCAGCAGGGCTGTGGCTCTACCCAGCCCTGCAGGCAGCAGGCACAAGCCTCTCTCTTGCAAAGTATATCCTGAAATAGCTTCCTGCTGGGATAGCCTCCCAGGAGCTAGGGGAAACCTGTGTCTCATTCTCCTTCTTGCACTCAAAGCCATGCCTCAGGAATCATTGAACAAGCAAAAACTCACTGTGCCTGGAGGATCAAAAGAAAGCTGTGGAGACATTAAAGGGAAGGAATTCTTAAAGGAAACTCAAAGTCCTCTATCAAGCAGCAAGCAGAAGTGGGAATTGAGAGCTGTCCTGGATGTGCTTGCCCACAGCAAGAGAGCAAGTCTGGCATGGAAGGACCCAAAGCCTCATTGACCAGAGGAAATCAGGCCTTCAGGCAACGAGGAGGGAAGTGATGTGACCCACAGAGACTGGGAGAAATTCTGCAGATGCTGCTGGAATTACTTGGGCAACACCTGGAGCACATCTGGACACTCAGGTGAAACATTGGGGCAATTAAAGATCACTTTTGTCTACAAAAGTGCGAGATGCTAGAATCACTGGTGAAGATTTAAGTGCACATAACGAGAAAGGGAGAACAAAACAGAGATGTTGTGTAATGATACGGCGCACCTGCACCTTGAATATGGATTACAGTTCTGTTTCCCTCCTCTCCCTGCAAAAACATATAATCTCTGCTCTGTAAACAAATGAAAAAAAGCTCACGGAACAACAGAGATAATTAGAACGTAACAGCTTACACGGCAGGAATGACTAAATTTGCTCTGCAGTCTGGAAAAGAGACAGTTATGACAAAGATGTATAAAACACCGAGTGATGCAGAGGTGAATAGAGACCAGTTATTTGCTGATTCTTCTAACTCAAAATACAGCTACTGCCAAGGGGAGCTAGTGCCGCCGGGAAGTGATGGAAGCGGGAACTTCTTTGCAGAGTCTGCCACCCAGCTGTGGAAGCCATCACCGTGGGGTACTGAGGAGGCTGAACTTGGCATGGGCACAAAGACGGTGTGGACAAATGCACAGAAGAGAAGTCCATCAGGGAGTTGCATGCAGTAATGCTGCTCTAGCTTTGGACGTCAGGGAAAAGCTGGGGCTGGGCGAGTAGGAGATGTACCCATATCGGCTTATGTTATTCTTAGATCCTTCCCTAGGCATCCACCTTTCTTTTTCTTTTAGTTTCGTTTGGTTTGGGTTTTTGTTTGGTTTTTCACGTGAAACTGGAAGGGAACCCTGAGAGAACACCTCAAAACAGCCTCACAGATTTCCTCGGTGGTCAGAGGGTTGGTGGGTCCTGCCTGGTGTGGCTTTGCTTAGGACAAACAGTAGGAAATAGCCAACAGGGCTCCCTCCATCAAGTGTCTTCCTCCTGGAGCTGAGATGGCAGCTTGGCCATGAACAGGGAGAAGCTGATGAAGAGGACCCAGGGCATGGAAAGGAGAGGTTAAAAATGAGCGGACAAGTGTGGCCAGAACCTCAACAAGAGGATCTGGATTTCTTTAGCTTCTGCATGTGTATGTATAAGCAGGATCTAAGCCAAAACAGACCTTTGACCAGGCCTAGAACAGTCTTCCCAAATGCTATGGGCTGTGGCCAGATACAGCACAACATTACTGAGCATTCAGCCAAGAAATGGTCACCCATCCTTCATCGGAGATTTCCATAACCGAGCAGTCACTTTATTGTCCTACCTAACTCACACCTCTCTCCTTTGATTTGTCTCCACAGAATCCAGGCTGCCCCACGTGGAGGAGCCACCCCTAGGTCAGAAAGATGGGGGAAATGGAACAGATGAAGCAGGAGGCTGAGCAGCTGAAGAAGCAGATTGCGGTAATGCTGGCAGCAGTCATGAAGCTGCTGAGAGTGTGTCTAACCCCCCCCCCACTGCATGCCCAAACTTTCCTCCTCAGCCACAAGTTGGAGCTGGGCTTCCTCCATCTACGTAGTTGGAGCCCTCTGCAGTTCTCCACAGCCCTTTAAATGCTAATGGAGATCTTCACACCATGGTGGGGGGGAAGAGTGGTAGGGGAAGGGAGAGAAGAGGGGACAGGGGTCCCAAGGGTGTAGTGAATCCCCAGGGTCTCCTCTGTCTGTGAGACAGCTGGTGTTCTGTCAGGTGGGAGGGTCTATGGAAAGGGTGTAGCACAGCAAAAAGGATGCTGAGCAAATTTTGGGTCACCTTCCTGACGTTTGACTGGTGTCAATGTGCCCTAATCCCAGATCAGGATCTCCCTGGGCTGGTCACAATCCAAACACAGCAAAGCTACAGTTCCTACTTCTAGTAGCCCTCAGACTAGGACCCCAAATTTCATTTGTCATTGCCTTCCCTGCATGTTTTTCATCTGTCCCCTCTTGCCTCTTCTCCAGGATGCCCGGAAAGCCTGTGCAGACACAACGCTTGCTCAGGTAAGGGACAGGGCTGCCTGGCCAAGCTAGCACCACTCTGAGGGGGCTTCTGTCCAGTCTGGAAGGAATTAAGAGGCAGACGTGGAAAGCAGTAAAGCTGCTGGTAGTACAAGATAAATTCTTTCTCTCCTGGCACTCTTTTCTTTAGATTGTGTCCGGAATGGAGGTTGTTGGACGCATCCAGATGCGGACCCGAAGGACCTTGCGGGGACACCTGGCCAAGATCTACGCCTTGCACTGGTCCACAGACTCCAAGTGAGAGAGAGCGCTGCTGCTGCGTGCAGGGCAGCACACGGGCATGAGGGCAGGAAGGCTCTGATGGGAAGAAAGCTACTAACATGGTCTTGTTCCTTTCTCCCAGACTTATGGTCAGTGCCTCGCAAGATGGGAAACTGATTGTGTGGGACACGTACACAACTAACAAGGTAGGGGTCAGGCGGCTGCAAACCAGGATGCTGGAGTGGGTCCCCTCAGAGCTGGTGTCCCTGAGCTGTTCTCTCTGCTGCCAAGAGTGCTGACACGGTTTCTGGTCCCCCCAGGTTCATGCCATCCCCTTGCGTTCCTCCTGGGTCATGACCTGTGCCTATGCCCCCTCTGGCAATTTTGTGGCCTGTGGAGGCCTTGACAACATGTGCTCCATCTACAGCCTCAAGTCTCGTGAAGGCAACGTCAAAGTGAGCAGGGAGCTCTCAGCCCATACAGGTGTGTGTGCTGCCTGCCAGCTTCCAAACCTCACCCTTCTATCCCTGCCCCTTTTCTCATATTCGCTTGTTCCCGCTTCCCCAGGATACCTCTCCTGCTGCCGATTTCTTGATGACAACAATATTGTGACTAGCTCTGGAGATACCACATGGTGAGTGCTCTGTCCTGCGCCCTTGTGCCTCTGCCCTTAGTGCAGTCCTGCTCCTCAGCACTCCACTGTCTCAGGAGGAATTGCTCCTACGCAGGGAGGCCGCATGGAGCAGCACCTTAGGAAGCCTGATCCATTCCTTGTCCCTTGGCAGAACAGATCCTTCTTTTCCCAGCTGAGGCCAGGTCAAGCAGTAGGGACCATGCCAAGTTCTCCCAAAGAGCAGTGTATTTTATACTAGGACAGAAAGTGTTTTAATTTTATGTGGAGCACGTATACGCTCTCCACACCTCAATCTTGCCCTCTGTGCAAGAGACACTGCAGAGGCAGTGCCTGGATCCTTTGGTTCCTGGTTCTCAGGGCTCGCTGTGCTGTGACTCTGAACAGTCCTGAATCTTTATTCGCCCCACCCCATCCCAATTCCTGCTTTGGAAGAACCTCTTGACCAAGGACAAATGTCACTTCCATCAGAGGATTAGGGTTACACGGGGTTTGGCTGGCTGTGGTGTGGGATTCCACTGAACAAGAGCTTCACATCTTACACAGAAGACCTTTCTCACCTCTTTGCTATTTTTTGCTGTTTCTGTCCCTCTTACTGCCTCTCAGCATTCCCTTTGGCTGTCACACTTATGGGAATATGCCAAACCTCACACACCCCCAGCCTTAGTCTAACTCTGTTTTGGCAAAGGCATTGCCAACAACAGCTGTGAAGATATCTCCTGTTGTACACAGCTGACTCCAGGGATGCTCTCACCCATTTTCCCGTGTCGTAGCCAAGGCTTCCCTCCTTTTCTTTGGGAGTGGGACAGCTCTTCTGCCTGGCCATAGACCTGCTCTGCCTGGGCTGGCTCTGAGACGTTCTCTCCTCTCCTCTCCCGTCCTGCAGCGCGCTCTGGGACATCGAGACAGGGCAGCAGAAGACTGTGTTCATCGGTCACACCGGAGACTGCATGAGCTTGGCCGTCTCCCCTGACTTCAAACTCTTCATCTCTGGGGCTTGTGATGCCACTGCCAAACTGTGGGACGTGCGGGAGGGCTCCTGCCGTCAGACCTTCTCAGGACACGAGTCCGACATCAACGCCATCTCCGTACGTACGCTGTCTGCACAGCACCAGGGAGGAGAACGGGGCTGGAACAGCTCCCAGACAGCCCTGGGACCAGGTGGAAAGAAGCTGTCATAAGGGTAACAAGGTCTTAGACCTTGGCCACGTGGTCCATCCTGAAGCAGGGAGTGCCCAAGTTCACTGAAGTTTGGACTCTGGAAGCGGGGTCTGTGGAGCTGAGCGCCCAGAGCAGGTGCTGCTGGTTCAGCTGTTGGGAACTGAGGTTCAGGCACGCTCCAGCAGCCCTGGAGCAAGACCCAAGTGAGGTAGCAGGAATACCTGACTCAGCTGAGGTCAGCTGCAGACAGAAGAGGTGGGGACTTGGGATCACAGGGAGAGCTTCTGAAGATTGAATTTTCATGGGAGGCAGCTCAGACGTTTGGGAGGAAGCACCTCTCTCAGAGCTGCAGAGATGGCAGGACAAGAAACATGCCAGACTCATCCTTGTAGCTCACCAAATGAGCCTGGCAGCTTCCTGTACTCTGCTGCTCAAATCACCCTCCACTGACACCAATTAGTGAAACCTTTCCCAGGTGCCCCTGGCTACCTTGCCAGCCACACAGTTTTCTGCTGTACCTGCTCCTGAGGAGCCCTTTATTTACCCCTCAGAGCAAGGCCACAGAAAACGAGCGTGTATGAGAAGGCTGGGAGGGATATGAGGATCAGAGGAAGGCTCTGGTAGCCAGAATTATGTCAGACCTCAGCTGGGGGACATGGGTGGACACTTGTCAAGGCCCAACCTAACAGCTGGAGTTAAAATAATCCTTCCTGAGGCGCTGACATAGCTTGCAAAAGTTCTAGCCCCTTAGGCCATCTGTTTTCTTGGAGTGGAAGGGGTTTATTCGGCCTTACAAAAGTATCAGTCTCCCCTTCAGCAGACCCAAATTTTATGATCCAGTGTCTGGTCCCACCAAGTTTTCCTGGCGGTTAGTGGGAGGGGGAGAGCGACGAATTGAGGAATCCCACGGGGGGGTGGAGCTGAGGCAAAGCTCATTAAAACCCCGTTGTTCTGCTCCCCAGTTCTTCCCCAACGGCGAAGCCATCTGCACCGGCTCCGACGATGCCACCTGCCGCCTCTTCGACCTGCGGGCGGACCAGGAGCTCATCGTGTACTCCCACGAGACCATCATCTGCGGGATCACCTCCATCGCCCTCTCCCGCAGCGGACGCCTCTTGTTTGCTGGCTACGACGACTTCAACTGCAACATCTGGGACTCCCTGAAAGCAGAGCGTGTGGGTGAGTGGCTCCTCGAGGTCCCTCTTTCACCCCCCTGCCCTAGGGACAAGGAGGAACTTCTTTTTTTCTAAAGGGAGGGCATCCTGTGGTGACTGAAAGCCAGCAAAGCTCCCTCACACTTGGGGAGCACACCAGAACTAGGACAACTCTCACTGACCTGGAAGAGATAGGGTTTAAGGAATTCAAGCCTTTAAACCAGTTTCAAAGGGGACAAGAGGGTTCCTGTTAGCTAAACCTGCTCACAATCACCACTAGAATATCCTACTTTCTCCTAGTCTGCCGTTTGCCTGTTCCAGGTACTCACAGTGCCACTTGGTGGCCAGGCACCAAGCCAAGTGTGCACCTGGGCTTCCATCCAACATCTTTGGGTACTCTGCGATGCTCATACACAGCATTCTTCTTTCAGATGTGGCCCCTGCCCTCTGAAAAGTCATTAAACACAGCCCACCAACAGCATTGCTGTTTCTCAGCTTTATCAGGGAGCCCATCCTATCCTCGTTTTACCATCACTCCAGGGTGAAAGCAGTTCTATGGGGATTCAGCTGGCCATACCTTCGCAAGAAGCCTTTGGCCAGGCTGGGGGTGCTGGCTGTAGCCAAGCACGAAGGTTCTCGGGCACGTTTGCTCCTATTTGCCACGTGCTGAGTGTAGGAGGCTGTGCAGGGACAGACAGAGCCATGTGGACAGACAGCCTGTCCTCAGCAGGGACCTCTTGTCACCTCCCACAGGCCCCCCCTTCCCTCCTTGACCTCTCCTCCTTCCCCCCACAGGAATCCTTTCTGGCCACGACAACAGAGTGAGCTGCCTGGGGGTGACGGCGGATGGCATGGCTGTTGCCACTGGCTCCTGGGACAGTTTCCTCAAGATTTGGAACTGAGGACGCCCAGCAGAGAGGGGAGGAGCAGCGGAAGCACGGCCCGAGCCCATGCGAAACGGCATCATCAGATGAGCACAACAGAAACGCCTACCTACCACTCTAACTTGTCTCTAGGCACAGGTCACTTGTAGGAGTCTCCCAGAGTGAAAGGGAAAGGAGAGCAGGGAGGAGAAGCAGGGGGAGGCTGGGGAGCAGGAGCACACACGGTGGCCCTTCTCTCCGCCTCTGAACAGCCCCAGCAGTTTCCAGCCTTGTGCAGGCTTGAAGACCTGTTCTTTATGTCTCAGGACTTTTGCAGTACAACTCAGACACCCTGCACCTTCCTCCAGACACCTCTACCCACACTGATACCCATCCTCCTCCTTCAGAGGACCCCTCCTGCAACACCCACCCCAGACGAAGCTCTCTCCCTGCTTTAACTCTACCTAACTTCTCTGTGCAGCTGTCCTTTATCCATGCAGACAGCCCCAGAGACACACTGGGTTTGAGATTTCCATGCCACCACCTCAAACATAAAGCTAGTGTAAATTTGGCTCATTTCCATGGGGGAAACCCTTAGCTCGAGTTCTATCTATGCATAAAGGGGGGAAAGGCAGCCTTCAGACCTGCCAGAATAGCAGGGAATATATTTATTCTTTTCTTAGTTCAAGTCTTATCTATGCATAACTGGCAGAAAGGTAGCCCTCAAGACCTGCCAGAATATCAGGGAATATTATATTTATTCTTATTGATTGTCTGCTTCTTGCTGTTCCTTCCCTCTTCGCCTTGCTCCTGCATTGTATGGTAACCCTATCTAACCAGTAGCCATCAGCCCATGTTTTCAAGTCTGTTTAGAGCTTCATAGCCCAGGCAAATAAAGAAAGCTCACAGAAGCACTGCAGGCTGTGTTCTTTCCAGCATTGTGATGAGCTACTGCAAGCAGAACTCCTTTCCTGTCAGTGTTGCCTGCTGGTCTCACCTCATCCACAGCCCTTGCTTTACCTCACAGGCCCCAGGGGATGGTGCTCCTCACAAGTTTTAGTTGAGAAAGAGGTCCAAGTTGGGATAGAGAGCTGAAAGTGCATCCTTTCAAAGCTTGGAGATTTTAGCTCAGTTACAGGACACAGCCCATTTTACTCAGCCCCTGTTGCACTTGCTGGCTCAGAGCAACAGCCTGGGGGTCCCAAGGCTCTGCTAGGGAGAGCTGGAGAGCAACGAGGTCCAGTAACTCATCAACAGAAGGGCAGCAGCAATGGCCAATGCTCTCTCACGTTATTTAGGATCTCACCCTCATGACAGACCCTTGCATGACTCAGTTCCAGGTCAGTGAAACAACAGACAGCCCCAGAGGTGACATGGGATAGACACCAGGTTCCTGCAGGAACTGAATGGATTCAAGGCCATACCCTTCAGCATGCTCCAGGCAGGGCACAAGGCAGGGTTAAGGCTCAGGGAAGGCTGAGCTATTTGTGCCTGAACCCTTGTCCCAGAGAAAATACTGTGGTGGGCAAGCACAATTTCAGGACGTAGAATCAGCAAAGGTTGAACACAAATTTATTTACTAGAGATAAAAACCTCTATGGAAAAACAAAACAATCAATACAGTTGATATACAGTAAGAGAGATAAAGTCTGTGCTGTACATAAGACATGACAAGCTAGGCAGAAGAGGAAGAGATCTCTCCCCCACAGAGGGGTGAAAAACGCAATCACTGCTTTGGGGTTTCAGTCTATTGTAAGATTTCTCTCCACTAGAAAATTCTCAAAACATAGGAGCAGCAAATTTTAGCAAGATCTTTAAAATAGAAATGTCTAGTTCTCCACAAAAGGACACTGTTGGTTCTCTTTGTTCACATCACCCCAAGCACAGTTCCCAGATTTAAGGCTCCTGCTCAGATCCACTTCCTTCTTCTCCCCAAGGTTCTCTCCCAACACGGGCCTCTTGCCCTAGAGAAATAAAAAACCCAAACACAGAGTGTAAAACACAAGTTAATTGAAGGCTAGGTAATTCTCAGCAGACTATGCAGCCTATTTTCAGGCCATTCAGCTTGGACTGTCTCGTGACAACATACAAGAGTGACTTTTTTCTGCAGCCTCAAGAGAAAGAATGCACTGAAACGGGCAATTTCACAGTAAGGCCAAAGACATTGAACAAGACTCAGAGCAATTTAGTGACAAGACTGACCCACAGAAAAGAAACATTTGTTAAATCTCTACAGGCCCAGGAGACCACAATTCTAAACCAGGTCGCTACAATTGAAGGATTAGGCTTTTTTTTTTCCCAGCTCAATCTCCCTCCCTCGGTATGACCCGTTAGGCTTTACCTGGCGAGCAGCAGGAGCACTGGGAGAATTATCATCCCTTAGAATGCTGAGGGGAGAGCGGCCAGCTCCTCCAGATGTCCCCATGAGTTTGTTGCTGGGCTTGTGTCTTGTGGGCTTGCTCACTAGTTGACAAAAGGAAACACACCAGTGCATCACCACAAGTGAGATTTTAAATAAGCCTCCTGGCTTTAATCAAAGACTTACACAAAGGCTTTGAGGCAAAGGGAACACAGAAAGGTTGATGCTGGAAGTAAACTCTAGAGGATCTACTCCAGCAGGGACACCTAGAGCCCATTGTGCAGGACCACGGCCAGGTGTCTTTTGAATATCTCAAAGGATAGGGAATCTGCAACCTCTCTGAGCAGCCTGCTCCAGTGCTT
>VWZN01000903.1:292237-305691 GCA_013396955.1 Regulus satrapa
GGTCCCGCCCTGGCCGGGTGTGAGCCGCCCCCCCCCGGGCGCGGTGCGGCCCGGCGGGCGGGCGGGGGGGCGAGGCGCTGCTGTGTCATTAAGATGGCAGTGGTCCCTTCTCCAGCCGTCTCCACCCCGCTGGCATCCCTGCGCTTCCTGCGCCGCTCCCGCTCGGCCTGAGCGGACCCGGCGAGGCGAAGGCGGCGGCAGGACCAAGGTGGCCCTTGGGCTTCTGGCCGGGCGGGCTGAGCCCCGGCCCGCCGCGGTTGGAGGATACGGATCCTGCGAGGAAGCGGCACATGGCATCCCGCCCCTCGCTGCCTCCCCGGGCTCCGCTGCGATGCCCGAGCGTGCGCTGCCCTCCGTGTCTCGGCCCCAGCGGCTTCTGAAAGCTCCTTAGCGCTTCCCCTCCTTCCCAGCCTCTGCCTTTTGGGTGCCCTGCCCCTTCAGTTTGGAAAGGGTGTCTGCTGGATGAGTGGTGGGATGGTGGGGGCGCGCTCTGTATCCATTTCCGAGCTGCTCGCAGGCTTTTCAGCACAGCAGCAAAAGCAAACAGCGCTCTGTTAACCTTCCTCACGCCCTAGCTTGGCAGCATTCCCTGTGGCGCCGGGAGTCGGGCGCTTGGACTGGGTGCCACGGTTTTGCTGGTAATGATTGCACCGTGCTCTGAGCTCGTAAACCGTGCGTGCTAAGGGCTCTTCACGAACTAAACTCTTGTGGAAACTCCGGCTTTCCTCATTCGGGAGCATCCTGCCATAAATGAACACGCAAATAGTTTTTTAAATGCATCATCAGGAGCGGAGTACCTGTTCTTCTTCTGGGACAGCCAGGCTGGGGCTTGCCATCCTATTTCTTACTAGCTACTTGTGGCATTCTTGTATGTAGGAATGAGCTGTTGCCATGACTTAATGAATAATGACTAGTTTGCCATGCCTATCCTAGCAGCTGGAATGGCATTCCTTACCACCTCCCTTCAGTTTTGTCCCTCCTTCCTTCCAGGAGTCAGATGGAGGCTTATATATCTGCATGAACACGTTCCTGGGCTTTGGGAAGCAGTATGTGGAAAAGCACTACCAGAAAACAGGCCAGCGGGTCTACCTGCACCTCAAAAGGACACGCAAACCGGTAAAAAACAAAAATACATTCGCTCAAACTCCTTCTGAAATCGGGAGCGGGGCTGTGTCTGTGCATTCCATCAGATACAGAGTTTCCCCTCCTGAGATACAACTGTTGTTCATCCTGGTGAATTTGCTGCAGTTCTGCTTATGCCGAGTTGTTGTATGGATTGCCCGCGTTATCTCTGCCTGGTTTCCTCCTGTTTTCAGAGTAGCTGGATTTCAGTCCCTAAGGCTTGCCACAGCGTGCCTGTCCCCTTAACTCTTATTTCCCCGTTCTTTCTCAACGCCACAGAAGGAAGAAGACACCAATTCCAGTGCTGGGGACCCCCCGAGGAAGAAACCAACTCGTTTGGCCATTGGTAAGGAAGCACCAATGTACTCTATGGTCCTTGTGTTCAGCCAGTCCTCTGGAGCTGCCTGCTTTGTCTCTTTTGCTTTTCTCTTCTTGGCTGGTATCCCTGGATAAATCCACGTTTTCCAGAGTGTCTCGGGTGAGCAGTGTTTGTAGAGCAGTCGTTAAGGTGGTAGTTGTGCTCTGTTTCCAAAGCTGCATCTTGTTCTCTCCGTGGATAAATGTGTTTTTTATCCTCTGCCATGGCCCCACGTGCCTGGCTCAGCTTGGTGTGAGGATCACCAGTCTGGGACTGTTGCTTAAGCACAATGTGCCCAGCATGGGGCTGGAGTAAGTTTGAGAAAATATGTGTCTGAGAAAAGTAATTTTGAAGCTCCTGGCAGATAAACTACATTTTAAACTCTCAGTTTACTGTCCTACCATTATTGATACAGACAGGGGAGAAGTTAATGGGAAATGCTGCATTAACATTTTTGGCTCATTAGATCTTATAAGGCTGATGCTGGAGGAAATACATATGAGCATTAAAACACAAAAAAAAATATTTTGACTCTTCCTTTTTTTGGAAGAACAAGCCTGGTGTTCCATTACTGTCTTTCACCGACTGAGAGGGCTGTTGTGGCAGTCAGTGGAGATGCTGCTTATTTGGAGCAGTCTCAGCTGGTAATTTCTGAGCCATTATGGAGACACATAAAGGAAGGGACAGGAACATTTGTAGCAGTAACAGGTTCTTGGCTTGCTGGAAGCTGACCACTAGAGGGAAATCCAGAATCTGCACTGTGAGCATCTTGATTTTGGCTCACCCAGTGACTCTTCTGCTGCCAGAGCACAAACACCACTGTTTGGACTCTCAGCTGCTCCCTGTTTCACTGGGGAGCTGAATAGAGCCCCAAAGATCACTTCTAGCAAAACTGAGGCTGGAGTTTGTTCTTTCAGTGCTTTTATGTATATATGTGATTATGCTGCTTTGGGAGAGATGAGACCTGGTCCACATTATGAGTTATTTCTGCATTCTGATTTCTACAAGGTCTTGCAACAAGTGTTGACTGTGGGTCGGCAAATGTCT
Source organism: Regulus satrapa (assembly GCA_013396955.1). NCBI lineage: Eukaryota > Metazoa > Chordata > Aves > Passeriformes > Regulidae > Regulus > Regulus satrapa. Next base: position 294,765 of record VWZN01000903.1, read on the forward strand.
GCCAGTGATAGCAGCTTAGTCATGTGAACAGAGCAGGAGAGAATTAAAATAAAACATTACTCCTGTGATACAACGTTCAGGAGAAGTTTTTGTAAATCTTTGTTTTAGCTGAACTGTGGTGGTTTAGCTAATCCTGACATGGGAGTTGTTTTTTGGTTTTTTAAAGTTTTTTTTAGAAAGATTAGCGAACAAAATGTAGCCCTTGATCTCTCCGTGTCTCACTTTCCCCTCTCAAATATGAGAAAAGATCTGCAGTGCTTGCCTCCTGTGCCTGCCCGTTGGTCGATGCACTTCAGTGGGGTGTAAAGGAAAGGGAGGCAGTGTACCTCAGGGCAGGCTGTTGACCCTCCCTCTTCCTCACCTGGAGCCTCAGAAGATTCACATGACCACCTGAGGAGACCTCAGCAGTCTGGTTTAGTTTGTTTAGAGCTCAGGAATTGTGTAATGCCCTGGGGGATTGTGTATTGCTTTCTGAAGTGGTGTCAGGAAGTCTCTGGGCTGTGCTGAGGAGGCACAGAAGAGGATTATCTAGGTACGCTGTTGCACGATGCTGGTGAGCGTTGTCTAAAATCATTGTGTTCACACACAGCAGTTTGTGCACAGTGTGAAAATTGTAGGTATCTAAGGAGGGAGATGGAGGAGATATCATGGGACTGGTCCCTCTGATCTCGAAGGTTCTAAGGAAACACAGTGGTGGTTATCAGAACTGTGTTGCACACAGGATTCTTGTGGCAGAGACACTGAAAAAAAGCAGCAAAAGTTTTTGTTCCCCTTAGAGATGTGTTGCAGCTGCAGATGTTCAGATATTTGTTGCAGGAATTACTGCAGTCACATCATGCACAATTTTTCTGGAAATAACGAAAATTCAGTTTAAAAACACAGGGAGTGTTTAGGCTGCTAATAAGCCCTGTGTCTTCTGCCTGTTTCCTTTTGGGACATGGGATGTGAATACCTACAGAACAGAGAAGGCCAAGCTTTTCCTCTGAGTATCTTCCTAATCCACAAACTGTAGGTGAGGGAATCTGCAGAAAACGCAGATGTGTTGGTGAGCATCCACAACGACTCTTTACAACTGGCAAAAACATTTTTATGTATGGATCTCCAGTTTCTGGTGCAACCTCTGGAAAGCACAGCTGGATGGGCATAGAAATGACTATCACTGTACCTTTGCTCAGACTTTTTCTGGATTCTGGATGTTCTGGTTCCAGAGGAGCTCCTGGTTCTTCTTGCTTGAGTGCAGCACTCCAGATTATCCTGTCTGGAAAGAGAAGCAGGTTTCTTAAAGATGCTGGCACACCTGACCTTTGCCCTGGCTTACAAGATGGTCTCTTCATGCTCATCTCCATTCATTGTCTTGAGTATTCTGGTTAAGGATGAATACCAGTGCTTTATCTTGGCTCTGTTCTGACCAGTGCCTCTCTAGAGGAGGTTTGGTTTTCTTCCTAGTTGTAGCCAGAGTCTGGAGATTGTTCTTAAGCATCTGCAAAAAGAGCTGGGAAAAATAAACCTATTGTCACTAGGCTTATAATTATTCCTGTGAAGTCCACATCATCATCAGAAGTTTTGGGATCCAGAAGTAGAAGAAAGATTTTGGATCACTGATGTAGATCTTTGTCTTAAGTCATGGTGCCTCATTTCATGTAAGCTGTGGGGAAAGAAGCTTTTCAAGCTCTTTGGTTTCACCTGTTACCACAATGTTTTCTCTTCTTGTAGGTGTAGAAGGTGGATTTGACATCACTGAAGAAAAGTTTGAATATGATGAAGATGTAAAAATAGTAATTTTGCCAGACCATTTGGATATTCCACGTGATGGGCTGGAGGGACTCCCAGACATGGTGAAAGACAGGGTAGGTTTGGGTGGAGGGCTGTGTTTACTGTTGATGAGGAAATGTAACATTACAGAGAAGGAAACTGCCCTGTAGAAGGGATCCTGCAGAGCTGCTGTGAAGTCTCAGCTGGCATTGTTCTGCACTTACACCCTGCTGTATATTACAGAGTCCTGGCTTCTTTGTGACTTTCAGCTCCTGAAAGTCTCAACCACCTTGCCTAAATGTGGAGTGTTGTGGCACTGGAAGATTCTTGTGCCCTTACTGTGGTAGGCCAGCCCTTCATGTTTTCTCCTGCTGTCCTAATTCCAGATTGCCAGTGCGATTGAGGCCATCCTGACAGCAGATTCAGCCTCACGGAAGCAGGAGGTGCAGGCTTGGGACGGGGAGGTTCGCCGTGTTTCCAAACACGCTTTTTCCCTGCTCCAGCTTCAGAACGATGTCCGCATCCCACCCTGGTGAGCGTAGTACTGCGACTTGGCAGTGTCACTGTGTTCCAGGCCTTTCTCCTGTGCTGGGCTGCAGCAGCAGATGAGACTTCTGTGAGTCTCCGAGTGGGCCTGGTCACAGTAGGTTCAGGGGAGGTGGCAGGCCGGGGTGTATCAGGATTCTCAGTGTTCTGTAGTAAAAGAGGAGCGAGATCGCTTACGCCGTGAATATCACAGCAGTGGAGGTAGAACCCAGAGGTTTTTCCCTCTGATCTCTTTTCCTCCGTTTCTCCTCAACAGTGGCTGGAAGTGCAGCAAGTGTGACATGAAGGAGAACCTGTGGCTGAACATGACGGACGGAGCCATCCTCTGTGGCCGGCGCTACTTCGATGGCAGCGGAGGCAACAACCACGCCGTGGAGCACTACCGAGAAACGGGCTACCCTCTGGCTGTGAAACTGGGGACAATCACTCCTGATGGGGCTGGTGAGAAGGGGGGGTGCTCCCAGGGTTGGGGGTGCCAGGCACCACTCAGATCCCTTGCAGTTGTCAGGGTGGTGTTGGCCATCTCGTGACCTGGAACGTGTCGTGTCGTCCCCCTTGTGAGTGGTCCCGCTCTGACCTGCTTCTCGTGTGAGGCAAAGGAGGAGCTGATAAAAAAAGCCTTGCCCTTCCTCTGCCCCTCCCTTGTAATTGGGAGCTTTTAGAATAGTTATCCAGGTTGCCATCTGATTTTCTGTGTTGGGGTTTATCAAAGGATTGTGTGTTCGAATCCTGGGTGGAGAGTGCATGGCACAGTAACCCACTTTCCTTACTCCTGGCGTAAGTGTACCTCTGTACCCTGATGGGTGACAAAGTTGTCTTGTCACACGTTTAGGAGAAATCTCAATATTCTGTCTGTTATGTTATTCTGCTGAGAAAGGGCAGGAACCCAAAGAGCTCAGTTTGTCAAAAGTCTCAGTTCTCAGTGCTTTCTTCCTCCAGCTGTGAATTTGAGATCACAGGCCATGATAAGTTTCTCTTTTTTCTGTTTTCCTGCATAGATGTCTACTCCTACGATGAGGATGACATGGTGTTGGATCCCAACCTGGCAGAACACCTGGCACACTTTGGGATTGACATGCTCAAGATGCAGAAGGTGAGGAGGAAGTGGTGTCTTCCAGAGGGAGAGAGAGGCAGCTCTGAGGTGTCTTAGCTGGAGCCCAGCTTTCTATGGCTATGCAGAACCATTTGTGGTCAAGAAACCCTGGGTGTTTTTGTCACACAGAGAGTTGTCTCATCTGCCTCTCTTCTTTGATTGCCTTTTTTGCCTTTCTTTCATGTCCCTCAGGTTGATTTCCCTGGGGTTGTGTGTCAGTACTGTGGTCAGGGAGGCTCCCAGGTGCTTTTTTTGTTAGTGTGTGGTTTCCATGCCTCTTTATAGGGAATGGTCCGGATTTCTCCCATATTTCTTTTCCCTCCTCTTTCTGTCCCAGGTATACATATATATGGAAACAGCTCTTGTTTCTTCCTCCTCTACTTACAGAACAAAACAAAATAGATTGGACTCTGTGGCTCTACAGCATTGAGCTTTTCACACCTCTGATGTTTCCTTGAGCCTTCTTTGAGGATTTTCCTGTTCTTTGCCTCCACAGACAGACAAGACGATGACAGAACTGGAAATAGACATGAACCAACGCATTGGGGAGTGGGAGCTCATCCAGGAGTCTGGTGTTCAGCTCAAGCCCCTCTATGGGCCTGGGTACACTGGTATCCGTAACCTGGGCAACAGTTGCTACCTCAATTCTGTGATGCAGGTGCTGTTCAGTATCCCAGATTTCCAGAGAAAGTAAGTGAGCTTAATCACCCCTTTCCATTAGTCTGGGGTCAGTACAAAAGGTCTCCTAGAGCTGGGAGCTTCTGTGGCAGTAATCATGCTCAGAGCTGCATTTTTACCCCAGATGAAGCTGCATGTCCCTCAGATTGGCTCCGTTTTGCTCTGCAGGTATGTGGACAAACTGGAGAAGATATTCCAAAGTGCACCTTCAGACCCCACACAGGATTTCAGCACACAAGTGTACGTAGAATTTTGGTGAGAGAAGGAATGCTGAGGCTGCCTGGATGCATCCCTCCCCTCTGTGCTGCTTTTGCTGCAGGGTTCTCCCTCAAGCCTCACCTCTCTTTCAGAGACACTGATCCTCAGTGATCAATAAGGATCTAAGCCAAGGAAGTTCAGCTAAATGCCTTAGGTGGAGAGGACAGAGTGCACCCCGTGTTCATGAGAGGCTCTGAAATGTATTAGGCAGCTTTATTCTCAGTGGGTAATTTATATATGCTTAAAGAGGCTTCCCTCCAGAGGTACTGTGCAGGAGATTATGCAGGAGGAGGAACACAAGATTTGGGAGGGGGTTGCATTTTAAGAACGTCAAGTCTGTGCTACAGCTGCTCTCAAACAAGCATGTGGAAGTTTGGGGTGGAGGAACGGAAGGTGGCATTTGTGCACAGGGGGTTCAGTGGTACAGGAGTATTCTAAATTTGGGCAGTCTGGATTGAGGTGTTCACTGAGAAGGGATTAAAGTGAGACAGCCAGAAAGATTATTGCCTGGGCAAAGGGAGGAATTGGTGAGGTTTGGTTCCAGACAAATGGCAATAATGATGGGGAAGGACTGGAGCGAAACAGAAGAGCAGGAGGGTCTGGGCACAGGAGAAAATCTGTGAACACATACGGTCGTCCATTAAGTGCCTCATGCAATCAATCTTTCTTCTGGGAAAACGTGCTCGGTCTGCTCACAGCAGTGCTATTTCTGGCTCAGACAATTTCTCTGTGCCCTGTTGTCTCCTGCACAGTCAGACACTGCTCCTTTTCCCCCGTCAGGCTGCAGCTCAGCTTGGCTGTTGTGCAGCTGCTGTGGGGCTCGGCACCAGCTGTTCCTTCATGTTCCCGTGGGTGTGCAAGCAGTGGTTGAGACTGGCACCCAGTGATGGCCCAGACCACAATAAGATCATCTTGCCTGGTGCAGCTGTGAGACTGACAGCCCGTGGCAGTGTTAATGCTGAATGGGCTGATGTGGCTCCTGGAGCGCGTGAGATTGAAGAAACATTGATACTAACAGTGACTTTGTCATTCCAGAGCCAAACTGGGCCATGGACTGCTTTCTGGGGAGTACTCAAGGCCAGCTTCTGCAGATGGGGAGCAGCAGCCTGATCAGAAGGTGAGGCTTGGATACAGCATCCTCTTGATGTGTGATTTGTATGAGGTACAGTGTGTGGTAGGTGGCAAAGGAGGGAGAACCCTTTCTGAAGACATGTGCTGGGCCTGTCACCTGAAGAAAAGCATGCCTAAGGATAGAGTGCTACATGCCAAGACACATGCTTGGCAAATTATGACCACCTTCCTCTTCCACGGTGCTATTTGCAGGGTGTGCAGAATGGCATTGCTCCACGCATGTTCAAGTCCCTCATCGGAAAGGGGCACCCAGAATTTTCCACTAACCGACAGCAGGATGCCCAGGAGTTCTTTCTGCACTTCATCAACATGGTGGAGGTAATGGCTGAGTCTATCTGGCAAATCATGGTAAATCATTGATTTTCTTCCAACAGCGGGGGTTGAGGAGCGGAGGTGAGAAGCTGGCAATCTCACAGGGAGAGAACACAGGGAAATAGGCTATTCAGCACCTGTCAGGGTGGAGAAGGAGAGGTGCTTGGCTATGTTTTCAGGGCTGATTCCATGGGGAAATCCTTTTTGGGAGTGGCACAGCTGGAGATGTAAACTTTCTTCTTTAGGAACAGGAGTGCCATGGCTTCCTGGAATACAGAAGCTGGCTTTAGTTTCCTCTTTGCTGTCTTTCCCAGGGGACTGGGTGCAGAAGGGAATACTCTTCAGCCATGTGTTGTGTGGCATCACTGTTACTGCAGATCTTTTTTTTTTTTCTGCCATGCCATGTTACATCTGTCCTTCTAATTTCTCCTTCTTCAGAGGAACTGCCGCAGCTCGGAGAACCCTAACGAGGTCTTCCGTTTTCTGGTGGAGGAGAAGCTGAAGTGCCTGGCCACAGAAAAGGTGAAATATACCCAGCGTGTGGACTATATTATGCAGCTGCCTGTGCCCATGGATGCTGCACTCAACAAAGGTCAGTAATGTGCCAAGACCAGAACAGTAGCAAACCCTATGTTTGTATATTGTACTATTCTTACAGAACTCCTTAAATGAGAAAGGGACTTCTTTGCCACTTCTGAGGCCAGATCCTCCTCCTGCTTTTGTGGGATCGGGCTGATTTCTTCAGAGGGGGTGTGACACGGTGATGTCCCTCTAGAGCCTTTCCCTCGGACACCACAAGCTGGGCTGTGATTGAGCAGCAAAACAGGAGTGACTGCAGTAGCAGAAGGGTGCTCTGGAAGCTGTGCTCCGCTCTCGATGGCCTGTATCTATAGGCCTGCTCTGCCTCTGGCTGTAGCTTACACCACTCGCTTTGTAGGTACCTAGAGGTGGCCCCTGACTCCTCTGCTTTATTCTCTAGATGAGCTGCTGGAATATGAGGAGAAGAAGAGGCAGGCAGAGGAAGAGAAGCAGCCTCTGCCTGAGCTGGTGCGAGCCAAGGTGCCTTTCAGCTCCTGCCTAGAGGCCTATGGAGCTCCAGAGCAGGTGGATGATTTCTGGAGCACAGCCTTGCAGGCCAAGTCTGTGGCTCTCAAGTAAGTGTGTGTCAGCTGAGCTGTGATGAACAGGCCGTAGCTGCATCTCTGGGGACTTCTAGTGGCTGGGGGGAAGAACCACTACTGGAGATTTGTGGTCCTCCACACCCCGGGTCCGTAGAGCATTGAAGCAGAGAGGGGATCAGTCCATCAGTGCTGGAGTGGTTGCCCTCAGTGGGCAGAGCAGCAATGCTAGTGAAGTCCTAGCCATGAGATTTCAGTTGCTGAGGGGCTACGAGAACCATGATATTTCAGAAAACTAGTAGCTTTTACTGTAAATTTAAAATTTAGCTTTGGAATCAGTACTGGCTGTGTGATGACACTGATCTTACACCATCTCTAAAATTTCTTCAAGTTTTTAACGGTTAAAATTTAAACCAAACACTTGAGTGTAACAGATGCATGAGTTCTTTGAAAGAATGCTAACTTAAATGCTAGTAGCAAGGTTTAAAAAACAGCTTTAATTTTTCTCACTGCCTGTAGCACGTGCAACAGTGCAAAGTTGTGGTGACAAGATTAAAAATGTAAGCAGCTTTCTGCTGTGATGCTACTGAGTGTTCTTTTGCAATGGAGGTCCTCAAAGAATTGGAAGTGCTTTTCTAAGAAATACTCCATTATTAAGCAATAGCTACTATAAACAATCACATTGAAAAGAAACATTTTGTTTTAATTTTTACTGAGCTGTATTCAAACGCTTTGCTGCTGTGTAATTTAGTTCTACAGCATGTTGCAATTATCACCTGGTGATGAGTGTCTGTCTCACCTATAGATGCTTCTCCCTTCACAAACATTCCCCTCTGTTTCATAGATTCCAGACACTTTCACTCTCAAATTGTCTAATGTAAATAATGTTTAATCAAATCCAGTGAACTTAAAATTCACTGCTTCTGTTTCATATCCAAAAAAGTGCTCCTGTGCTTGAAAGCTTGTCAGTTCCTGCAGGTGTATCTGTTGGTCTAATAAAGGATGTTATTTCCACTACATTCCTTAAGGGTTAGACTTTTAATTAAAATCTGACCAGACTTGTAAAATAAAGGATTGGAAGGTAGAGCATATGTGCTGTTTTTTCTCATCTCCAAGATTTGCGTTCCATCTCATCTTGTCAGGGCTTCTGCCTTAGAAATGGTTCTGTGTTTGAGGAGCTGGAAGCTCAGCACAGGAGAGCTGTACAGACAAGGTGTATCCCCCAGCCTGCTCAGGACGTGGCTCTGCCCTATTCACTTGGATCAGCTAGATCCCCTCGGCCTTTGCTGACAAAGTATTTAAAAATATGATGTGTCTCTTTCAGAACGACACGGTTCGCCTCTTTCCCAGATTATCTGGTCATCCAGATCAAGAAGTTCACTTTCGGTCTGGACTGGGTGCCCAAAAAGCTCGGTAAGGAGGACGAGAAGTGCAGAGCACATAGCTACTGGGAGTCACATATGGATACTGTGGTCATTCCTGCCAGGAGGAAAGTAACTATCCCAAAAGTTGCTGCAGGCATCCCCAGGGACTTACCCTTCTAAATCTCCCAGCTGAGTCCTTTGTTTCTGCCCCTACACAGAGGCTGAGCAAGACCATATCTTGCAGATGTTTCCATTGAAATGCCAGAGGAGCTGGATATCTCTGCACTGCAGGGGACGGGGCTGCAGGAAGGAGAAGAAGAAATGCCTGACATCGCACCCCCACTGGTGACACCAGATGAGCCCAAAGGTAGCCTGGGGTTCTATGGCAACGAGGACGACGACTCCTTCTGCTCCCCTCACTTCTCCTCTCCGACATGTTAGTGATTCTCCTCCTCTCTTCCTGATGCCTGTCTCATTTCCTTGCTCTCCTTGCCTTGTGTCCCATGCTAGCAGTTTCCCACTTGCTCAGACTTTCCCTGTCCTTTTGTCAGCGATTGCCAGCTTGCCTCCCTTGCATGCCTGTTATGCAAGGGTGTTATGCAAGGGGGTTTGTTGATTCCTGTTCCGTGCAAGATGGGGGGGTGGCATGTCCGGTGCTTTTGGAGGAGGCAGAGCTGGGATTTATACAGGGATATTTACAGGTATGGGATATTTAATTTTCACAAACCACGGTGGGAGGTCGGGTTCAGAGCCTAGGGAAGAGCCAGTGCTCCCGAGTTCATGGGTTGGATCGTTTTGTTCTTCGCCTGGGTGTGAGACTGCTCTCCTGAAGAAGAAAGGTGGCTGAGAAAAGCCGAGGGATGGAACTTGGTGTGAAATAAAGCTGGGACGTGATGGCTTTGGAAGGCTGCGTGACACGAGACGAAATGGAGCCAGCAGGGAGGGGTGGGAGTGGGTGGCTCTAACTTCTGTCTTCCCACAGCACCCATGCTGGATGAGTCGGTGATTATCCAGCTGGTGGAAATGGGCTTTCCCATGGATGCCTGCCGCAAAGCCGTGTATTACACAGGGAACAGTGGGGTTGAGGCGGCCATGAACTGGGTCATGTCACATATGGACGATCCAGGTATGAGGCCATGGCCGAGCTTGCTGCTTCTGGGCTGTTGTGCTTCCGTCCTGCTACCACAGTGGAAAACTGAAGTAGTTTGGACTTGGGCCGTACCCTCTTGGAGAGATCTAACTACTCTGAGCTGTGTTGTGTTTCCTGCTGCAGACTTTGCTAACCCATTAGTTCTCCCTGGATCCAGTGGGCCAGGGTCAACCATTGCCTGCCCAGACCCTCCTTCAGAAGACAGCGTGGCCACCATTGTCTCCATGGGCTTCTCCCGGGACCAGGCAATGAAAGCGCTCAGAGCCACGGTGAGAGGCACGGGTGACATCAGAGTGCAGGGATTTTCCCAGGAGCGGGAATTCTCGAATTCATCGCCTTCTTCTTCCTTCCAGAACAACAGTCTGGAGCGTGCTGTGGATTGGATCTTTAGTCACATTGATGACCTCGATGCAGAAGCTGCTATGGATATCTCAGAGGGGCGCTCGGCAGCCGAGTCCATCTCCGAGTCCGTCCCTGTGGGTCCCAAAGTGCGCGATGGGCCTGGAAGTGAGTTCCAAGCCGTAGGAATGTGGATTTTGGGCTGCAAACTCAACATGGCACAGTCATTCCTGATCCGTGCTGTACTGCAGCAGCAGCTATTGCAGAGCTGGTCTGGTCGTAGAGGTGGAGGGAAGGAATGGCAAGGTAGTCTAGACCCCTCAGGCTGGATGAGGTTTACCTGGAAGCCAATAAGAGAGAGGTTGGGGAAGTGCCATCACGTGAAAGACAGAAAGGACTGTGCTGCTTTTATCCAGTGGTTCTGGGAGGCTTTTTTGCCCTTTTGGTTCCCACGGAAAGAAGCAGTTCCAGTCTGTGCACAGAATTTGCCTCAGTGGTGCTTGGCTGCTGGGATCCATAGGGAGGGTGAATCCCTGTCCTACCCATCCAGAATAAAAGGTTGGAAGAGAGAAGGCTAAATGGAAGTTAGTATCTCCCATTTTGTTTGGCCTTAAGACCACTCACAGTCACACTTGATGGGGATCCACTTCTATATTATTACCCAGCAGAGCTTCCTTCAGGGATCCTTCTCTAAAGAGGGCCTTGCACAGGGCGTTAGGGAGTAAGACTTCTTTCCTCTTTCCCTGACAATCCTCTCTTCCCTCCTTCTTTCAAGAATATCAGCTCTTTGCCTTCATCAGCCACATGGGCACTTCAACTATGTGTGGACATTATGTTTGTCACATCAAGAAAGATGGCAGGTAAGGATTTCCACAGTCTAAGGGAGCTCGGGTACCGCTTTAAATCCCCCGTCCTCCCCTGTTCCTTCAGAGCTCTGGGGGGGTTGGGGCCGAGAGCAGGTGAATGGAATCAAGTTGTGTAACCACGGAATGGCATTCCTGAGCTCCTCTTGTGCCTGTTGCAGGTGGGTGATCTACAACGACCAGAAAGTCTGTGCTTCTGAGAAGCCCCCCAAGGACCTGGGCTACATCTACTTCTATCAGCGGATTCCCAGCTAGAACATCCTCTTGCTGCGTGTGGTGGGGGAGAGCGGGCTGAAGGTGGGGGGGGAAGGGGTGGGGGCATT
>VWZN01000903.1:313585-334187 GCA_013396955.1 Regulus satrapa
AGGAGGAGGAGGAGGAGGATGAGGAGAAGGAAGAAGAGGTGAGGGGGAAGCCCTCAGCACCGCCTGGCGGTGGTTGGGCCCAGCGCTGGCGTTGCGCTCTCTCTTTCTCTCTCAGGAGCCGGTTCCCTGTCCCCTGACGGAGGAGGTCCTAAAGGAGGGGCTCTCTCTGCTCAGTACGACCGGCAACGGGCTGGCCCACGCCTATGTGAAGTTCGAAGCCAAAGACAAGTGAGTGAGTGTGCAATGCCTGGCCCGGCAGAAGCCCCTTACAGCGTGGCCATGGGGCTGCTGTGCCACACGCTGCTGACCGGCCAGGCGGGCTAGGAGCCATGGGTATATGGTAGGAGGGTAAGGTAAGAGCCTGCCAGCTCCCTGGATTCCAGCCCGTGCCTCAGCATAGCCTGCCCATCCTCAGCCCTGGCCTGGGCACTGCCTCCACCACAGCCAGACACACCTCTGGGAACATCAGTGTCCCTCCAGGCTGATGGCAGACTGTGCTCTCCTAGGGACACCTGACAGGGTGACCCCCTGCAGGCACTTTAAGAAATATCCATTGACATCTGTCCTCCTAATTGCTAACATTTAAGGCAGGCAGCTCTAAGTACTGTGCCACAATGGCCTTTTGGACGGTTTGGAGCCTCAGCTTCCCCAGAGCACCCACCTAACCAAGGCCCCATTAAGACATGTTTCTTTCAGCAGTCTCATAGGGTGTCTCACCCGCTATTTTTAGGGTGAGGAAAGTCCTTCCACACAGTCCTTTGTGTTGACCCTATTGTTTAACAGACCACTCCTCAAAACTTACCCTTTGCTCTGCTCTGGTTGTGCCCTGTCCTGACAGATACAATTCAATGGGAAAAAGTATTCCTTCTGCCAGGAAAGAGGTCCAATATTACAATTTGTCTTTCCTTACAGGCCTGTCCCTATCACCTGTCTTTTTCTTCCTTCTCTCAGCAAAGCTTTCTAGGACAGCTGGGAAGCAGGAGAGAAGGTTTCCCTCCCTCCAGCAGTGGCAAGGAGCAACCCAAAAGATGGTAATGGGGAAATAAGAGAGATCTTTTATTCATATTCTCCCTCCCTCAGGGGCCTGACAGATATCAGCCTCCTCGAACGCTTCATTCACCTGCGGTATGTGGATTTGTCAAAGAACAAGCTGAAAGATTTGGCCCCACTGAGCAGCCTAACTCAGCTGCTTTGGCTGAAGGTGGATGAGAATCTGCTCAGCAGTGCCACCATGCAGGAGCTGCCCTACCTCCAAGTCATCAGCTTTGATCACAACCACATCATGGATTTGGAGGGCATTACTCACCCCCTCCTGGCCAACCTCAGCCTGAAAGGTGATACAGGCCACCCCTCTTCATTCTTGTGGGGACCCTCTCTTGGAAAGGTGGGATTAACTTTCTTCTTTCTCTGGCACTCAGAAAATAAAATCCAGACAGTGCTGGGCCTGAGTCACGACCAGCTGTTCAGCCTGCAAGTCCTGGAGCTGCGAGGAAACGAGCTAAAGACCACAGCAGGGCTCGGTGTTTCCAAGCTCAAGAAGCTCTATCTGGTAAGGGATCAGCCAGCCTGGGGAGTGGGACAGAGCTGCTGCAGAGCACCTGCAGCCCAGGTAGCACACAGGGAGTGGCCATGAACCACAAATCACAGAGGAGTCCATGTTCAGTGCATCTTCCCTCACCACCCCATAGCAGGAGGGCAGTTTTCCCTTCAGGCAGTGTTGGGCAAGCTTGTATTCCCAGTCCTGGGACCACTGGAGATCACTGGGCAGAGCAGCAGCTTTGCTCTTTGGGTGACAAAGGGAACTGATGCCTCTTTCTCTTCTGCGATGGGCCTGATCAAATACTGGTTTAAAGCCAGCACAATTATATGATTCACACCTACAGCTGCCAAAAAAGAAATTGATTCAATATTGCAGTGAAACTAAGGAGAAGCAGTTTCTTAATATCATAAACAATTACTTCAAGGAAGCATTTACTCCTAGAGATGCAAGCGAAGAGAGTATGTATGGCTTAGCCCCATGCATCACACTGTGCTACAGCTTGCAAAGACTAAACAGATGTCCTGAGTCACTACCTCTTGAAAAGCAATTAAATATGATAAAGGCTTTGAAAAACTATGTGGCTTCTTTTCATCAAGATTCCCTGGCAGAAAACTCTGAAGAGATTGTTTGCTGAGATTGCCTGCCATTTTCTGGTGGGAAACTGGGATTTTATGACTGGAGGTGCTCCAAGAATGGATGAAGTGATCAAGTCACTAGATACAGCATTTCAAAGCATACCCAGTCACCTTAGTGAGTTACTGCAGGGAAGCAAACAGAGCATCTCTACTGAGGGAAGGTTCCTGACATGACTGAAGGGTTTCTGAGCTGCCCGTCTGGAACAGAAAAACAACTGACTCACAAGAATCTTTGGGGCTTGAATTTATCTCCCATGTCTACCTGCTCATTAAATCATTTTGCAGGGAAATCTCCCCCAGTAATGTGTTGGTTTCTCTGAATAGACTTTGGTGTTCCTTCAGCCTTGGGTAAGTGCAGCTGATGCCTCAAGGACAAGGGTTCAAGACAAAAGGGTGTTCAATTTAAGGAATCGAACCACATTTGGTTAATGTATGACATAGCTGCAGATGAAATTTAGTATGTAAAAAGTGGCATATACTAGGAAGACTACAAGCTGGCTGTGTACCGTGTGGCACTTGTATAATTTCTGAAGGTCACAGCGGAGCTGTGTTAGCTCCTGGTCATGGTGCAGCAGTGGTGGCAAAGGCTAACCTGAGAAAGGTGGAGTGTGCAGGAAGGGGAGAGGAAATCACAGGCAACGTATGGTAACTTTCCATAAGGAACAATGGCATCACAGCTGAGTGAAGGACTGGTATCTAAGGGAAGGTGATGGCTTATCAGAGAGAAGGTTGTTTGATTTAGGGGGAAAAAAAATGAAACAACTCCGAAAAATAGCCATTCTGCATTGTTCTGCTAGTGCTTGCAAGGCCAGAGCTGGTAAAACAATTCACAAGTGAAGTGATGAAGAAAAGTGAGAGTGATGGGAGGTTACTATTCCTTTTATAAAGTGATCGGTGAGCTCCCCACCCACACCAGCTCACAATCTCCGAGGGACAATGTCCTAATCCCTCCTGACTGTTAAATCTGCTCATGTGGCCTTCACTAAATATCCAACTTTCCTCTTTTTGTCCTGGTGTTACTCCTTTTACTTGGCCCAGCTGGCCTGGATTCTCCTTTGTCCCGTTTCTAACAAAATCCTCCTTTTCTACCAAACGTCAGTATCCTGAATGACTCAGCCCTAAAGTGCTCACCTCTCCCTTGCCCCTTTTTTAGTCTCAGGTATTGCCCACATCATTGCTTGGGTACCTATGAGGAAGAGAGAGCACAACAGCACCTCTCAACCCCGTTTTTCATTCAGGTCTCAGCATCCTTAGTGACTGCAGCCCTGAGCCACATGGGCAAGGAAAGATATGCTCAGCTCCAGGCTGGAGAACGTGGCAGGGAGATGATATTTTATATTTTTTTGTGTATATATTTAATATATTTTGATTTTTAATATTTTATATGTATTTTTAAATATATATTTTATATATATATTTATATATTATATGATAATTGCCGGGGATGCTCCAAATTTGGCCTCAGCAGGCAGTGAGCAGCCTGACAGAGCCGAGTGAGGGTGCTGGCACTGCGGGGAGCCTGCGAGTGGGCAGGAGACCTCTAGTGGCCTTTTCCAGCCGAAATCCTGCTGTGAACTGGGACCTGAAATTCGGAGCTTCCCTATTTCCCTGCTTCGTCAACCCACATCCCAATGAGGTGAACGAAATTCAGTGAGGGGGCATTTTAAACTTCCTGAAATAAGACACAGCCCAGAGGGGTAGAAGAAGATTCTTGGTCATAGATTTTCCCTTCAAGACAAGCAGCTGCTGGAAGGTGCCCAGACTACATGGATTGCCTGACTGAGAGGGGCTGGTTACCCATCCTTTAAACACATTAATTTCAGGCTCAGGTGTGCTTTCCCCTCCATGCTGTTGCTCTCTGAGGCTCAGATTTGGCACTGCCATGGAAAGGGGTGCTCTGCTGGTAGTGGACTATTCACCTGGGGTGGTTTTGTCTCAGACACCAGGTGATACTCCAGGAAACGCTTTTTCAGCAAACTTTTGGTCCTTAAATGTGAATCCTGAGAACCCACTTGGCCAAGACTCTGAACTACCCGACCAAGCTTCAGATAAGGCTGTGTTATGAGTGGTAGGGAGTCTGAAGGATAGAAAGAGATTTAAAGGCCAGAAATAACTGTTGTTCCCTCTCCTGTGTGTCCCCATTTTCCTTCTCTCTTCCTGCCTCCCTGGGGCTCAGGCCAAGAACACCATTTGCAGCCTTGAAGGCCTCGAGGAGTTTGAGCAGCTGGAGACTCTGCACCTGCGTGACAACAAGCTTGAGACCCTGGATGGATTCTCTGACAGCATGAAGTGCCTGCAGTACCTCAATCTACGGTGGGTCCTCCCTGCTCCGTGTTGGAACCAGAGATCCTCTCATCAGACTGCACTTAGATATTAAGGATTAGTAGATATTTTGGATTTTCTGGGGTTTTTTTTGGAAGTTGAAGACCTGGTAGGGATGGGGTGATATTTATCATCCTTAACAGATGTTCAGCAGCTCTCTAGGCATTATAACAGCCAGGGCCTTTGCTGGGCTTCTTAGAAAATATCAGTCATTCTCAAACCCCACCCCAGGCTTTTCATTCCTTGCCACGAGTCAGTGGGGTCCCTCAGAGCGTGTTCCCTGTTCTGCCTGCAAACCCCCTTTGGTTCTCAGCGTTTGCCACGCAGAGCTGTGGTGATGTCACACGGTTCAGTGGACTGTCTGGGCACAGAGGAGTCCAGAGATGTCCTTTCTGTCCCTCGCTGCAGACAGATCTGCATCGTAGGTGACAGATCTGTAGTCTAAGGTCTATGAACCCTCATGCTGCTAAGTTTTGCTTTTTCTGTCTTGTCCACTTACTGTTCCAAAGGGATTTCACTACTTGCAACGCATCTCCTTCCCCTGCTCTCTTGTGCCTCCTTTTCTTCAGGAGCAATGGGATCAAAAGCTTCCAGGAGGTGGAAAAACTGCAGGTTCTCCCCGTGCTGCAGGCACTGGTGCTGATGGACAATCCGTGTGCCAAAGAACCCGACTACCGCCTGCAGGTGCTGTCCTGGCTGCCGTGGCTGCAGCGCCTCGACAAGGAATCAGTTGAGGAAGAGGAGCGGGAAGAGGCAGAGAGAATCTCTCAGACAAGGAAGGAAAAAGAAAAGGTGAGAGCAACATGGTGTGGGGGTTAGAAGGAGGTGAAGAGAAAGAAAGAAAAAGGACCAAGCATCCTGAGAAAGCCTCTCCTTCACTATATTACATGAGGAGAAGAGTGAGGGATGTCAGTCTCGAGAGCCTGAAAATGAGGCCAGGGTTTGCAATGGAAGGGCCAGCATGGAACCCTGACCCCACTAACAAAAAGGGGCAGTGAAAGGGGAAGAGATGTTGAGCATGGAGTTACTAACTTCTCCCTCCTTCAGGAAAGGAAAGAATCTCTTGAGGATACAGGCGACTGAGTGACCCGTTTCTAACACCTGTTCCCGGAGGCTGTCAAGATGTAGTGATGCCTTTCCCCTTACGTGAGGCTGGGAAAGTGACAGCTGTAGGTACCAGCTTCACCTCATTTTACCTCTGGAGAAAAGAGGAATGCTACCCACCCTGGTCCTGGAATCTGCCCTGAGGCACTGCAGTGTTTTTGCAGTCACTGCACTATGTTCTATTCTCAGTAGGCCTGAGAGGGGAAAAGGGAGAGTTACAGGTTCTGTGGTTCTGTGGATTTGATTGCCAAAAATCCCCTAAGATTCTCTGATTTGAATAAAAATAATTAATGAGCCTGGAGTGACTGGGATTGTTTATCCTGCACACCCACTCCTATTCCCTGGCTCTCTCACCCTCATCTGTCTACGTCTATCCCTTGCCGCCTGCCTCTCTCTGTCTCTCCATCCCCTACGTGCTGTTTGCAAAGCTTTGCTAAATCCTGACTCATCGCAGCTCTGGGTCACATGCTGCTGTCCCGGCCCTATCAGGGGCGTCTCCATCCTGCTGCCGCCGCCACCGTTGGCTTAGAGGACACATCATCTCCCCTTGAGGTCCTGCATCCCTCCTCAGCTTCGTCCTCTCTCCTTTCTACCAGCACTTTCTCAATCTCTCGTCCACCCCTGCCCTAGGAAGGTAAGTGTCTCCCCACGGCCAGCACACCCCTCACTGCGTGCACGTTTCTGCTGCCCACCTTGTGCCCTCCGAACCCCACACGCACTTCGGGGTCCCTGCGGAGAAGGACCACGGCGAGCGGCATTAACAACTCAACTCCCCTCACTTCCTCCCCCTGCTCCTCCCACCTCTGTCTCTCCTCACCCCCATCCTTCTGACTTTTCTTTCATATTTTAATTTCAGGTACTCCCCTCCTTCCCAAGCCCCCCCTTTCCCCTCCCGGCAATCATCATTTCAGACGTGAACCCAGGGAATTGCAGGAGGGGGGGCAGCCCAGGAGGATACGTGGTGCTCCCAGGGGCAGCGTGGGGAGGTGCTGCGGGATGGAGCTTTCCCCGGGGAGGGGGTGGTAGTGGGGAGAAGGACCCGCTCAGTCTGGGCACCGCTGGGTTGGGATCAGCAGACCAACTCCCCCAGTCTCCCGAGGTGTTGACATAAGCACGGGCACTCAGGAAGAGAGAGGGAGGGAGGGAGAAGAGGGGATGTTTTCCTATTTGCACAGCCCCACACCACAGGGGAGGGGGAGAGCAGGGAGAGGAGGTGACAGCCAGGCAAGCAATAGCTGCATCAGTCACGACACTGCAGCAGTGCGGGCTTCCTGGGAGCAGTGCCCAGCCCGGGGGAATCGCAGTGGCACACGGGACTGGTGGGGGTGTCTTGGGGGAAAGGTCTTCACCCTGCCGGCCTGGCACCAGCTCCACAGGAAGGCATTGCAGCAACACCAGCCTCCCAGTGTATGCTGCCCTGTTCATGGGGGCTGCACAGCCTCCTCTCTCCTCCTGGATGTGGTCTGGTGACTTCCCAGCTATGGCTCCATCCCAATCCCTTATCCCAGCTTATCCGCCTCTGACCTCCTTTCAGGACAGTGCAGCTGATACCAGGGATTTCAGGGTGGTTCTGTTCAAAAGAGAGCAAATACAGGGGACACAGGGCAGCTACACAAGTGGAGTAAAGGGTTTAAAGGACTACAAGGGAGAGAATATCGCGTAAGTGATGGGGTGGGGCAGGCAAGGCTGGATTTGGGCTTGTCATTTGGCTTCCTCGGATATGGCTCCAAGAGGAGCAGGTGGATGTGACCACAGGGATGTGAGCAGGAGCAACGTGACCAGATAAGCAGGGAGGCACAGCATCTGGCACGGGTGTGTTGTCAAAGCTGACTTTAAGCGGGGTCCTGCCCCTCTGTACCCCGTGGAGGCTGCTGAGGCACGGCCAGGGCACTGCTGCAAAGGAAGCTCACGGCTGGCTGTGCCGCCACGACTCTGGAGGAAGTTCCTGTGGCGTGTGCCAGATGGCGTGAGGAGCACTGCCAAAGCGGCTGATGGGGGATCCCAGCCCAGATGGACATGGTGGAGGGCCCTGTGCAGGCTCCAGAGAACCCTGGAGTCGCTGACTGAAACTCCCCACACGAGAAGCTCTGGCTGAAACTCCAGAGCAGCAGCACGATTTCCTCACACCCTTGTGATTTCCACCCACCTGAGGTAGTGGTGTTGAGAGCTGACTCTGGTGTCCCCATCCTGCTTCTCAGCTCCTCTCGGTGCTGTCATGAGCTTTTTCAAGCTCATTTTCCCCTGTCCCGGTGCTGAAGCCCTGTACTGGCTGTAGCCCTGCTCACACACACCATCCTGGCTGGGGCTCCATGGCTACTCTGGCCTCTGCCAGCCCAGCTCAGGGCTGAGGGAATCATCTGTGGGAGCCAGGGAAGGGAAACTTGGCGGTGCTGGGAGCATGGGGGTACACACACCTCATTGCAGCACCCCAGCATTGCACAGCCCCGCAGCCAGGGGAATGAGAAGGGAGCATGAGAGAAATGAGCTGATCTGGAACTCCTAGAGAACAAACTGCAGCAAGAGAAGCTCTTTCAAAGCCATCATTACCCACCAGCATGTTTTCTACTTCAGCTTTAACCAGGTGCCTCAAAAATGCTAGGCTTCCTCACCCCCTCCCCACCTGGGAGAGATCCAGCCCTGTCTCACCTGCTTCCCTGCCTCAGGAGCGGAGTGAAGGGCTAGCAGCTGGGCCAGGTCTCCCCTCCCTTCAGAGCCCTCTGAGGCACCAAGGCCTTCAGCAAGATGGCTCTGATGGCTCCTCAGGCCACCAGGCTGCCGCCTCCTTGGCACGGCCTGACCCTGCAGCTCACAAGGGACACGGTGGCTGGGCAGGCGCTCGGCAGGGGGATGTGGCTGGGGCTGGGACAGCCAGGCTGGGCTGGCATTGCCGCCGTGGGCTGGAGAGGGGCCCTCCTGGCTGGCCACCCCCCTGCCCTGCCCATCGCGCTGGGCTGGCTCCGTTCTCTGGACAGGGACACAGCGGCCGCTCGCTGCCCGGCCTGGCCGGCGCTGTCTTCGCCTCCCGGCGAGGGCACAGGAGATGCCAGGAGCTGCTGCCCTGTCCTTGACACCACAGCCAGGGGCACCTCCCTGC
The DNA here is from genome assembly GCA_013396955.1 of Regulus satrapa. NCBI lineage: Eukaryota > Metazoa > Chordata > Aves > Passeriformes > Regulidae > Regulus > Regulus satrapa. The sequence continues at coordinate 322,281 of VWZN01000903.1, forward strand.
TGTGCCAGCTGATCCCTCCCTCTGAGCTGCCCGTGGCACCCTCCCATCCCCGCCATCCAGGCTTGCATCGGGCGCTGTGCTGTGGCGCAGGGAGACAGGCAGAGTGCTCCCAGTTTGTCAGCTGCAGCAGAGGGGCAGAGTAAATTCAGACAGACAGCCAGTTCCCAGAAAAAATGTTTGTAGATTCCTGTAGTCTGCATGAATTTCTGGATTTCCTGGGGCAAATAGTTTTAGCCCAATTTTCTGAGGTCACTTTTCCTTGAATTGCCTTCTCTCTGTCAGTCTAGACATAGAAGGGGTGAGCAGCACATCCTGGAGCCTCTCAGAGCTGAATGTATCCTGTTCTCTCCTCTCCACAGACTCACCATGGCAGTCGAGAGGATCCATGCCCGTGAGATCCTGGACTCCCGTGGGAACCCCACCGTTGAGGTGGATCTCTACACACACAAAGGTACGTGTGTGATGGGGGGGGTGGAAGCCCTGCCCAGCCCGGCAGAGCTGGAGCTGTGCAGCAACCTGCCACTCCAAGAGCGTGGAAAATCCTCAGTGGTGAACCCTTAGCAGACAGCAAACCAGGGGAAGAGGCAGAGACCAAAACTCTGCTCGTGGCTCTGCTTGTGCCTGTGCTCAGCAGCTCTGCACACGTGCAGGGCAAATCACAACATGACAGCTGGCTGTCCTGTAGGTGACTTGAGCTGTGCACGCGCTCATAATAGGGATGGAAGGTCTTTTTATCATCATTGTCTGCACCTTCTCATCATGCCCCTGCTGCAGCTATGCTTTTAGGCCTGGGGCATAGTAGAAGTTTGGTAGCACATCCACAGCCATGCTCATGGCAGGGGTAGAGCTTTGTTGCTGAGATCTCTGCGCAGCTATGTCCGTGCATGGGTCTCAGCTGGAAGAGCTGCTTTTGCACTGGGCCCAAAACTGCTTGGGCTGAGGGGTGAGGAGCAGTGAGAGGCCAGAGCAGGCATGCAACCATTGTCTTCCTTCTTCAGTGAGGCAAAAACCTCAGTCTGAGGGGGAGGAAGCTGAGGGTGGCTGTGAGTCAGGCTGCCTCTGGAACTAGGAGGAGGGCTGAGGAACCAGGCTGCCACTCATCACACACAGTTTTGGGATCACTGCGAATCTCTGGGTGCCTGACATCCAGGTCCCTTGGCCTGGAAGCCCTGTGTGCATTTATTTCTGCCACTGAGGTGCTCCACCTCTGGGAAGACCAGCCACGAGCAGCCAGCCAGTGGGGCCATCCATTTGCACAAGCAGTTGCTGCATCCTTTCCTATGAAAGCAGGGCAGAAGCAGGTGCATGAGGGGGGCTCTTCACCCTCTGCTTGTCTCACACCCCTGTTTTGCTGTTTCCCAGGCATGTTTCGAGCAGCTGTCCCCAGCGGAGCATCCACTGGTATCTACGAAGCGCTGGAGCTGCGAGACAATGACAAGTCACGTTTCCTTGGAAAAGGTGGGGAGATCCTTGGGGCTGCCTGTGTGTGGGGATCTGCTGGAGGATACTGTCCACCCACTGGTGGATGTGTCCCACTGCCCTCAGGGAGACCACAGAGGCACAGACCTAGTGTAAAGTGAAAGATCAGGCCTCGACCTTCCCTCAGTCTCTCCCTCTCTCTCTATCGGTCCTCTCCCTCCCTCTTTCCACTCTTCTCTCTGCCTCACTCTTTCTCTTTCTCTCTCTCTCTCTCTCTCTCTCTTTCTTTCTCTGCCTCTTCCCTTCTTTAGGGGTCCTGCAGGCCGTGGATCATATCAACAGCACTGTCGCCCCGGCTCTCGTGGGCTCTGTAAGGATTTCTCTTTGTTCTCCCTTGTCCAACGCTTACTCTGGTCCGTCTCTGTCCCCTGACCTCTGTCTCTGCCTCTCTTCATCTCACTGGGTTAACAGACACAGCGATGCTCTCTGTGAACCTGGGCACACCCCTCCTGCCCTCCATGCCTGTGTGTATCCACAGCAATCTTTTCTCTGGGAGGAAAGGATTTAACTCTTCCTGGTCCACCGCAGCATCTGTGCAGCCTAACTAGTCCCTGTAGAGCTCACTCCCTCTTTCAGCTGTGCTCCCCCTCAAGCACTGAATCACATCCACATGTCTGTGGCCTCGTCCTGGTGTGATGAGCAATGGTTGTATGGTGCAGGGTCTGGCACAGCCTTGCAGAGCAGCGGTGTCACATCTGCAGCCCTTTTTACACCTGAAGACCTGGAGCCTGCTTTGAGGAGAGCTGAGCTGGAGCCACGTCTTAGATGCCACGTAGCCCATGGCTGGCTCTGGCTGAGAGCCCAGTTCTCTCCACCCGTGATAAATACCCAGCGTGGTGGAGGGCTGCCTGTGCTGGGTCTAATCTTGCTCTCCACCTCACTCCTGGGGATGGCTCCATCCAGCCTACATTCGCTTGCTTGAGGTTGAGCATGTTCTGCCTAGCTTCTGTGTGACCACAGCCCCACAAAGCTCCCTGGAAGCTGCCTGGGTAAATCCCCAGGGTGGTCCTGTGTCCCCAGCAACGCGTGGCCTTGCCTGGGCTGCAGCTGACCCCCTGTCCATCATGGGTACATCTACACTGCACTGCAGCAACATCAGCAGGGTTACCTAACCTTAACCTGACTCAATACCAGTTTCCAGAGCTTTGTGTGTGTATGCTCCCCCACAAGCTGAAAAGGTCCTTGTACCCCCAGCTTCTCCATCAATGCCTCCTTTCCTGCACACCAGAGCCAGCAGCTCTTCCAATCATCCCCTTCTCAGGAGCTATTTTTTCCTTGCAGGGCCTCTCTGTTGTGGATCAAGAGAAGATAGACAACCTGATGCTTGAGATGGATGGCACAGAGAACAAATGTAATTCATCCCTCCTTTTGGCCGGGAAATTACGACCATGGGAGGCTGCAGGGCTGGAGTGGGGGGCGCTGCCCAAGCGGTGGTGAGCCCAAGGTTGGGCTGGCAAGGGCACTCACTGGGCAGGACGTTGCCACCTGAAAAGTCAATCTCCTTCTTTGCCCGCAGCCAAGTTTGGCGCCAACGCCATCCTGGGAGTTTCGCTGGCCGTGTGCAAGGCGGGAGCTGCAGAGAAAGATGTGCCCCTGTACCGGCACATCGCCGACCTGGCCGGCAACTCTGACCTCATCCTTCCTGTGCCAGTAAGACTCCTCTGTCCTTGACATCCACCTTCAGAAACGCCAAAAGAAACTTCAAAGGTGTTGGGAGGTAGATAAGGAAGGGATATATTTGGGATTGAAACATCAGCTGAGTGCGCTGCACTTGTCAAGGAAGCAAACCAAGGCCTGAGATTTGTTCAAGTGTCAGTTGGAAAAAAAGGAGCCTGAGGAGGATAGAGCAGAGGTTGTGGTGTGGGGCTGACTGAAGACCTCACTCTTAGCACAAGAACAACCAGAGGGCATCATGAGAACCCTCTGGGGCACAGTTCAAAACAAGAGCGTATGGGTCTTCATACTCTTTCACAAAGGGAGTTGTGGATGCTAAAATTTTCTCAGGGTCAATAAAAAAAGTCCTGGAAGAGAGACGGACAGCATTGTTGATAAACACGCACAGATAAACAGAGAACAGATAAACACACATAGCTCAGGAGATCTCTGAGAGGGAAACAGGTGGGAAAATCCTTCCCAACCATATGATTTGAGCCATTATTGGAAGGAAGACCCCAGGCTTATGTGCCTTTGGGCTGATGGTTGTAGCTGATGTGCTTATGTTACCCTGTGGGATGTGGCATGAACGGGCGTGGTGACACATCTGACAGCCACCTCTCAGGGGTGCCAAGACCAGCTCTGACTCTCTTATGGACTCTTTCAGGCTTTCAACGTGATCAATGGAGGGTCCCATGCAGGCAACAAGCTGGCCATGCAGGAGTTCATGATCCTGCCCGTGGGAGCCGAAAGCTTCCGCGATGCCATGCGCATCGGGGCTGAAGTCTATCACAACCTCAAGAGCGTCATCAAGGAGAAGTATGGCAAAGATGCTACCAATGTGGGTGATGAGGGAGGCTTTGCCCCCAACATCCTGGAAAACAGCGAAGGTGAGAGCCCTACAGAGATGGGGTACCCCTGCCTGCAATGCTGTGGGTTCCCGTGCTCAGCTCACAGCATTCCCCAGACTGATTCAAAAGATGATGCCTCAGTGTCATTGGCTTCCCGTGCCAGGGAATGTTTCTAAGCTTCTTCTCCTTGGGGTGGCCTTGATCTGTCACGGCCTGTCCATACAAACCTTTTACATACAAACACCCATGTGCACACTTTTATAAGGCCTTCCACAAACTTGTCTTTGAGCTGTGGAATTGCATTTTAATTCCTCCTTGTCCCTTTGGACACAGCCCCTACAGCTCCGTGGCATGTTTCTCTTGCGTTCTGGGCTCCCTTCTACTTCTCTCCATCACACCACCAGACTCTTGGTGGCTCTAGGGACCTTCCCAAGGGAGGCTCCCACCAGAAGGGAGAGCTTTCTGCAGGGGCTAACTCTCCTGACTGCAATTCTCCTCTCAGCTCTGGAGCTGCTCAAGGAAGCCATTGACAAGGCGGGCTACACGGACAAGATCGTCATCGGGATGGACGTGGCAGCCTCCGAGTTCTACCGTGATGGCAAATACGACCTGGACTTCAAGTCCCCAGATGACCCAAGCCGCTACATCTCTGGAGATGAGCTGGGTGACCTCTACCAAAGCTTTGTGCGTGACTACCCAGGTGAGCTGCTGTGCGGGGCAGGAGGGAATCAGCACTGGTGCTGCACACCGAACAGGCACAAACTCTCTTTGGGCTCTTCCGGGTGGCAAGGGAGGCAGCTTTGACTCGTGCCTCTCTGGTTGTCCTTTCAGTGGTCTCCATTGAGGACCCCTTTGACCAAGATGACTGGGAGGCCTGGTCTAAGTTCACTGCCAATGTGGGGATTCAGATAGTGGGGGATGACCTGACAGTGACAAACCCCAAGCGCATCGAGCGAGCTGTGGAGGAGAAAGCCTGCAACTGCCTCCTGCTCAAAGTCAACCAGATTGGATCTGTCACAGAGGCCATCCAAGCGTAAGTCCAGCCCACTGCCCTTGTCCTGTGAATGGGCTGGTGATGAACCTCAGCCAGGTGTCACGTTATGCGCTGGGTGAACAGACTTGAGTCTCTACCAGTGTGTAGGATGCTGAGAGTGGGAGCAGAGTGTGCCTGAATCTTACCCTGTGTAGGTGGCAATTGTAGCAGCAGGAGCTACTGACTGCATTTCTCACTCCTTACAGCTGCAAGTTGGCCCAGGAGAATGGATGGGGTGTGATGGTGAGCCACCGATCTGGGGAGACTGAAGACACCTTCATTGCTGATCTGGTTGTAGGACTGTGCACTGGGCAGGTAGGTGAAAGCCAGGCCACGCACAGTCCTGGAGGAAAGCAAAGGGGTATCGAACCAGAATCCCCTGCCCTGCCATGGGAAACCGGTACAAGTCATAACAGTGTCTTACAGTGTTTGCTTTGGGGAATGCTTTACAGATAAAGACGGGTGCTCCCTGCAGGTCTGAACGCCTGGCTAAATACAACCAGCTCATGAGGTAAGGGGCTCCAGGGATGGGAATGCAGAAGAGAGAACAGGGGGCGACCAATTGGGTGGGAGAAGCTGAAAGCCCAAGGGTAGTAGATAGGGCTCGTGGGTGAAACATTACAAAGACAAGGCACAGAGACGACAGTAGGATCCTGGGGGGGCCTCTGGGGCAGACTCCCTTCCTCCTCCTTGTCATGAGGGTGCAGCCCTGCAGCCACAGCAGCTGGCAGGAGCTGAGCTCCTCGGGCACATGTCAGCTTCCTGCTGATGAGTTGCCTCTCTGGCGCCCTGATGCCTCCGATGCTCCCTCACTACAAGAGCCTGATGTGTGCTGTCCTCCTGCAGGATTGAGGAAGAGCTTGGCGATGAAGCACGCTTCGCCGGACACAACTTTCGCAACCCAAGTGTTCTTTGAACATTGTCCCCAGGGCACAGCCACCCTGCTGCTCTTTCCCACCTCACAGACTCTGAACCCCCCCTTTCCCTCCACTGCTCCCTTTTTTGCTCTTTCTCCCCACTCTGTCACCTGGTCTTCTCTCACCTTGAAACCCCTCGAGTTCAGGTGTCCCTGGCTAGATGTACCCAGGTGAAGGATGAGAGAGCGGCCTAACACCCTGTCCCTTGCTGTGGGGTCATAAGCATTCCTGGATCTCGGCATTGTGTGTCTCTGTTGTTTGTGCAGGGCCACGCCTGGGCCGCTCCGCTCTGCTCTGCTCACGTGTCAGACCACGGGGGCGCGTGCCCGGCGTGCTGCCCCCAAGCATGTTGCGGTGACCATCCGTGCGCCGGCCGCTGTGCTCGGGCACGGCCGTGTCCAGCCGAGCGTTGCCAGCGGCTCGCTCTCCTTGTGCATGTGTGTAGGTGTGTGTGTGTGTGCGTGTGCGTGTTCCTGGCGTCCCCGTGCCCCGGCGGGAGCCGCGCGTCCCCCTCGCCTCCACCTCCGGCAGTGTCGTGTTGGGCTGTGCTGTGTTGGGCTGTGCTTTAGCGTGTTGAAGTGCGCTGCTGTCCCACACTGGGTGTGCGTGTGCGTGTGCGTGCGTGTGTGTGTGTGTGTGTGCTGTCAGTCTCTGGCTCAGCACATAGTACTGCGGGGCAATGTGTTAAAGCACATCTGTAAACGGACCCGTGCTCTCATTTGCTTCTCGTAACCTTTTTCTCTCTGTTCCCTTCCCTCTTGTATTCCTTCACCCTCCCCTCCGCCCATGATGTCTGCTTCACCTTCTCTGGACAGCCCATGCTCAGCTGAGCAACAGACAAATTACAGATCCCTAAACTCTATTAAAATGTATTTCACACCTGAGTTGCCTGACTCACGCTGATGTTTATCTCTGGTTGCCAGTGTTTGGAAAGCGGGGACGTTTTGCCATCAGAGCAGGAGATGCTCACACTGAAAGGTAACAAAAAAAAAAAAAAAAAAAAAAAAAAAAAAAACAAAAAAACAAAAACNAAAAAAGCAGAGGGGAAGAAAAGGCCCAGGTACCCTCAGCTGCTGTCACAGCTTTGTCCCACAGCCAGACTGCTCTGTTGGCCACCAGCTGGGAAGCCCCAAAGGGAAGGCATGTGTGATGGCTTGCCCCTGTCATCTTCACCAAACCGTGTTGCACGAAGATCTGCTGTGCAAGGATTTTAATCGTGCCTTCCACTGATGTAAAGACCTCAGGGTGGGCCTGCAGCTGTCTGTCTGCTGGACTCAGGTGATGGTAGACAGAAATGGCAAGTTTTAGAGAGAGAAAATGCTGACTGTCCTCCCCCAAAATGGGCTTGCAGAGCAGTGACTGGAGACGTAGGTGGGATGGGTAGTCTCTCTCAGCTCCATCTGGTTTCACAGGGGCAGCTCAGCAATACTTGGGGAAAGCCGTCTGTGCTCCAGCCAGGCTGGGTGCCAGCAAGTCCCAGTGCTTGCTCAACAAACAGCTTTGTTCTGGACTGACTCAAAGTAAGGCGGGGGGTTGGGGGTGCTACTGTGAGAAATCCAACTGGAGAATGAACGATAAAACCACCTTGCCCACCATTATATTCACATCAGTAGCCCTACAGCATTCTCGGGCACACTCAGCTCCTGCCCCACTTCCCGACAGAAAGTTTCCAGTTGTTTAACTCTTGTCATTTGTTTCTGAGGTCGTTCAGCAAGTCCCAATCCCCCTTGACTTCGTCCTAAGGCGGACTTTAAAATCCAAAGACAAAACTTTAAAACACTGGCATTTCTCTGCTGATCCTTCACTAAATAGCACAGATTAAGGACTTAGTCCAAGAAGGGAAGACAAAGACTTTGGCACACATGCCCAGAACTGAGAAGAGGGCGGGAGGGAGAATGTGAGGGTAGAGAGAGGATTGGTTTCCAGGGCATCACCAGTGCACACAACGCCCATCTCAGCGGCAGGAATCGCGGGTGCCCCGGCTGCAGCCCGGCTCTCGCCCGTGCTCTCTGGGAGCTGTAGTCCGGGTGCCGCGGAGGGAAGGAAGGCTCTGCTCCATCTTCCCCCGCGTCCCCCTCGGCGGCACCCGGTCCCCCGTGGGTCCCCCGTGGGTGCCCCGTGGGTGCCCCCAGCCCCGCAGAAGCGGCGGTGTGCGTGACAGCGCGGCTTGCCTGGAGCAATGCGCATTTTGGGTGCAGGCGGTGGGCTGTCTTTTCCCGTTGTACACCTCACTGCTCCTTTGTTTTAGATGCCGGGATTTTGTGAACATGGCTACTGCTTAGCAGTCAGGGCAGTTTTTTTTTTNCAAGAGCATCTCCCCTTCCCCCCACCCCTCCCATGTGTCTTTTTCTGCGCAAGGAAGGCAATTAAGTGCCCAAGGTAGTTGGCGTTGCCCATTTAAATGCAGCCAGGCTGTAACAGCAGGGAAGTGGTGTACACGTCCCTACAGTGTGGGAAGAATTTGTTAGGCAAGAGTTTCTGCCAGCGCGGCATCATCACGTTCCTTGTGTCAGGGAAGGTGCGTGAAAGCCCTGAGGGGATGGGGACGCATCCCACAGCATCTCGCCTCGGTGCCTTTTCTAAATCAAAAGGGTTCGTCACTGCTGGCACAGAAGGAATACGTGAGGCTGGCATGTTTGCTTGGGTCACTGCAAATATTTGTCCTCATCCAGGGCATCCTAGGATGCATGTGCTGCTTTCCCCTTGGCTCAGCGGCAGGGGTTTGGTGACAGTTTCTTTGTGGTAGAAATGCCCGAGCACTCGGCTGTTCCCACACCTGAGCACTCCTGTTGTGTAAAGCTGACGCCTCCATCGGGTCGCTGTAACGTGAATGCAGTCTGAGTATGAGCAACAGCACGGGGATGGGCTGGCAGTGTGACGCTGTCTGTGAATGGAAACATTTGTTGGGTTCGCTTTCTTTTACCTCTCAAACCGTGCTCTGTTTAAATTGCATTTGCGGAGCAATGTACAGCTGTTTGAGGGATAATTTAAAATTAGCTGCTGCCTCCTCCCTCCCTGCCCCTGCCCCCCCTCTCCCCCAAAGCCTGGGAAACCAATATCTTCCATATAGGAGCCTGTCAGGAACACTGTCTTGATTAATATCTGACAAGAAGTCCAAAAATTTGGGTGCTGGGTAATTCCTATGGGGTGCCGTGCAGCTTAATCAAAAGAAGAGCATTTGGCTCTGCTGTTGGAAGAGTAAATACAGACAGCTTGGCCAGGCTGGCAGGAGGACATCACGAAGCTCTCTCTAGGCAAAGATCAGCATACTGGAGCATTGCATATCTCTGTGTGGAGGCACAGCTGTAGCTTGCTTCCTTATTCCTCCCATCAAGGAGACTATGCTGAGCATCAAAAGGGAAGTGGGGCTCCAGGTATTTTTAGAGTGAGAGTTTCACAGGAAGATTGAGATGAGACGTTTGGAGGTCTAGATCTCAAACCCCTGCTAACAGCAGGGCTAGCTCCAGACCTAGATGAGGCTGCTTGGGGCCTTGGCCAGGCACTTTCTGCCCATCTCAAGGTGAGGAGATTCCCCAGCCCCTACTGAAACTTGTGTCAGTGCTGAACTACCTTTAGGAAGGAGGTTTTCCCTTTATCTAATCACAATTTCCCTTCTTGCAAATTTCATAGGCATTTCACTATGTATCTGCCAGAAGAACTTGGCTCTCATTCCTGCGTAGCCCTCCACACCAGAGGAGGAGAAAAAAAAAAAAGCCAAAGAGTGTAATTGGTTCCCTCCTAATTTTTCTCTATTCCAGGCTGAAAGAAACAGCTCTTTCAGCCTCCCCTTGTACGCCAGGAGCTCCAGCACCTCACTTATCTCGTGCCCTCCCCCACAGGACTATCAGCACCTCTTTTGGGCTGCATTTCCCTAAGAAGAATACATCCCAGCCAGGGCCTCTCCTTTTGCAGGCAGCTGTTTCTCCCCTGGTAGAACTGGGAAGCAGCGGGATGATGTGGCTGGAGAGCTCTCCAGGCTGTGTGTCCTATCTCCCAACCCAAGGGAGGACCAGCTGCAGCCCAGGCAGTTTGGTATCTGCTTGCTTTGCCTCCTCGCTGGCTCATATACCCACCCTGAAGAGACACAGCTACAGTGCTCTTGGTTTGCCCAAGGCCTTCAATCTGTTAATTTCAAAGGTGAGATAATTTTATTTCCCATGCTCTGCAGCCAGCCCACCTTGATCTTACATCACACACAACAACCTCTGGTGGTTCTCCTGTCTATTTCCCACTTACACTTACCACCCTGAAACAGGGCAGAGTGTGGTTTGGCCTAGCAGCAGTTTGGCTATGAGCATTTTTGAGAGGGGAAAAGGAATGGTTGCCCTGGTCCTGCTTCTCTTTTGAATCACCTCTGATGTGTCTTCATAAACTAAAGAGCGCAGGCCATCTTTGGCTGGCTTCTTGGAATAAACCAAAACCTAGTACGATTTTCATAAAGTATTGGGAGTCTCTGCCTCTTCACTTATTGAAATAACAAACAACACTAAAATCTCGGTAATAAATTTAATATTTAAGTCAAGTTTTTGAACTGAAGGAAGTGACTTGGTTATGGAAGATGCTGATATGAAAACCATTTGGGGCTTGACATTGTGGTTATATAAACTTGCTGTCACACGTTACTCATCCAGAAGATCTCAGCAATACCAACCACTGTGGCTGCCGCAGAGGCTTTTCCTCAAACCACAAACCTTGGGGATCTGGGTATTTTGTTTAGCATCCAGAGAACAAGGATCTTGACAAGATCTTCTTCCTTCATGAATCATCACTTTGGCCTCTAAGGGTCACACGCGCTGTGAGCTCTGGACGCAAGGCTGTCAACTCCTAAAGGCGACAGTTTGAAGCAGCCGTGACAACTGCAAACGCCACCACCTCAACAGCAATAATAATATTCTGTCTTCGTGTCTGGGGCTCAGCCTGGCGAGGCGCTTTGTGAAGCAGGTGACGCTTACCCCTGTGCTTGGCATCCACAGGGTGCTCTCTTCCACACAGCTCCTCGCCAGAACAATATGTGGAAATGTTTTGGACTGACCACACAAAACCCAGTGGGCATTTTTGCAAACGTTAGCCCTGGCTTTTTCAATCCTCCGTGCCAGGGAACCAGAGAGTCCTAGGGAGCAACAGCACTTCAGGATTACTGCTGGCAGGGTAGAGGCTTCAGGCGAGGGGCAGGACAAAGAGACAGGGAGAAGGGTGGATGTGAGAAGGCTTAAAGCATTGGGGTGAATTGAGAACGAATGAGGGCTAGAGACATGAAGCTTGCTGATGTTGTGCAACAGGGTGCTGCATGCCAGTGGAGCTGGCTTGGCAATGAGAGGCACCAAGAGCAACTCTTCATCCAGGATAAATAGTGAGTTCCCGAAATGGCACGGTACCCCTGGGAAGTGGGTGTGGAACACTCGCCATCGGCTTAGAAGGGTGCTGCAGGCACATTGTTATTAATGATTTTTTTAAAGCATTGGGGTGAATAGCACTGCTGAAACCCCCAGGAGGAGAAGAATACATCTGTATTCAGTGCCGAGTTTGGACGCCGTACAGTAAATAGTGCTCGGAGCCATGTAGCGGACAATGAGAATTGCCGAATAAAAGCCCGTGGAGAGCACGCCATCCAGCCTGCTCACTGAGAGGTCCTGCCGAGGAAATATTTTGGGATTATGCTTGAAGGCCATCAGAGTGAAACTTGCCCATCTGCACACACGAAGGCTCCCTTATTTTAAACACACGGCCGGTGCTCACGGCTGTGAGACACAGCTCCAGGTTTGCCCCCACGACTGCCGTGCCTTCTGCAGCTAAAGGGGGCAGGAAGGGCAGCACTTGTAGCATCTCCCCGGCCCCCAGCCCCGCGCTCCCGCTGGCCGTGCTCCCGCGGCCGCCAGGGCTGGAGCTGGATGAGCCGCCGGGAGGGCTGGCCGGGTGACAGACAGAGCCGGCGGGCTCCCCGCTTCCTTCCCGAAGCCTTTCCTCCCACAGCGGC
>VWZN01000905.1:0-15279 GCA_013396955.1 Regulus satrapa
AGCCCCTCACTCGCCTCAGCGCCTTCCCGCCAAGGGCCGCCGCGCGCGGGCGGCCCTCAGGAGCAAGCCCCGCTCAGCGGCGAGCGCGGTGCCCGTCCCGAGAGCCGAGTGCCGGTCTCCCCGTCCCGCCCAGCCCCACACGCACCTGCCAGCACGGCCAGCGCGGCCATCAGCACCAGGGCCCGCATCGTCCGTCCCGGGGCGGGTGGTGACAGAGACACTGACTGAGAGAACGGGGCGAGGAATTGCCGTACCGCAACAGGTGCCGGCGGCGCACAGCGCTCCATAAAGCGCCGCCCGCCGCCGTCGTCCACTTTATGTGCTCCGCAATGAGGGGCGCGGACCGGAGAGGGTGGCGTCAGCGGGGCGGGGCAGGGCAGCAGCGCGAAATCGCGGGGTGACTGCACGCTGGAGTGAGAGGAACAGATTCGCGCAATAGGGGGTTGTTGTTGTTGTTGTTGTTGTTGTTGTTGTTGTTGTTGTTGTTGTTGCGAGGGACGTCGAATACCGCCTCGATCCACCACCTGCCATGGACAAGGACACCTTCTACTAGCTCAAGCTGCTCCAAGCCCCGTCCAGCCTGGCCTCGAGCGCTGTCCGAGTTCGGGCACACGCAGCTTCCCCGGGCAGCCTGGATCCCGGTGCTCCTTCTCTCCCCGCGTCTCCCGGAGGTATAAAAGGCGATAAACGCGGCCCTTAACCCCTCCACACCTCGCTTCGGCTGCGCGCCTCCCTGCCATGAGTAAGGGCTGAGTAAGCGGTGGCATCCACCGGGCAGGTATAAATAAATGCGCTCCTCGGGGCGCTGCGGCTCACGGCTCTGCCCCGGCACAGCTCCCCGCGGGGCACCGTCCCTCGGCCACCTCTCCGGGCTGCTGCGGGAAGCAGACCTGCTGAAGAATGCCAGAGTCACCACGGTTGGAAGAGACCTGTAAGATCACCAAGTCCAACCATCAACCCGGCACTGCCAGTGTAACCCCTAAACCACGAAACCACATCACCCAGTGCAGATCCAGATGTTTCTTGAACATTTCCAGGGATGGTAAATCCACCACCTCCCTGGGCAACCTAATCCAGTGCCTGAGCACCCAGACAGTGAAAACACTTTTCTAGTATCTAATCTGAGTCTCCCTTGTCTCATCTTAAGGCCATTTCCACTAGTACTCTCACTGCAGGCACAGCAGAAGTGACCAGATGCTCCACATCACTACAACCTCCTTTCAGCTTGTTGTAGAGGGAACTGCTGCTTTGAGAGGAGAAAAACTGGGACAGCAGGTTGTAACGTGCTGGTCTAGCTTGGGAACCCAGAGAAGCCCGGGGGGTTGAGGATGAAGGGACTGGTACCCCCCTGCTCCGGTCCCACGGCACAGTGGGCTGGAAGGGCAGTGGGTGGCAATGCTGTGTTGGGAAAGGATGATCTGGTCCTTTTAACTGAGAGGACAGAATGTTACTCACAGCTCAGGAAGCTGATGAACCTTTGCTCGAGGTGGCAGGGATCCAAATGCTCAGTCGCTGAGCCTTCTCCCTTCTTCTAACAGGCACAGGCAATATGTGACTCTTGGTACCTTTGCCAGGTCACACTAATCCTGAGTGGCAATTCCCAAGAGGCCTGGAAGAGATGCTGAATCAGTCATTTAGATGTTAAGCTGACACATAGAGCTCCAGCAAACCTTCGACAGCCCTTTAGTGCATGGTGCAATTGAAACTGTCTGAAACAGCTGACATGAGCTGGCAGCTTTACTTCTGGGGTTTTCGTTGTGTTTCCCCTTTGTTGCTTGTCCTCAGAGGTACAGCAGAGAAAAGGCAAATCCTGCTCATCACTGTGACCCACATCAGAGAGCTCTGCAGCTCCTGGGCTATTTGGGGGACAGTCAGGCACTACACAGAGCTCCTCCTTTCCCCCTCAGACTGGAGTTCCCTTCCTGTCAGACCTCCATAGTCTCAGTGCCTGGAGTTCACAGACATCACTTGCATGAGAGGGGAGTTTCTCCAGAGGCAGAGACTTTGGGGTTTGGGGTATTTTCTGCTGAAACATGGGGCTGGTGATTTGAGAATGACCAAAGCAAGGATTGTCAGTCAGGAATCCTCCCTTCTTTCCTCCCTCATGCTGTGCTCAAGGCTGGCTTCCTCAGCCAGGCACCACAGCTTCCCCCACGAGTATTCTTTTCTTCAGTTGTTAAAACAAAATATTTCTCCCATTTTTTCTTTAAATCAGAGATTTACTGGAAACATTTAAATTTTTAAAAGTCCAGTCCGAGAAATATACTGAGCACTGAACATTCCAATCCTGCTTACTACACTTGGCAAATTGCTGAGCAATTGGAAGAGGCTTAGTGGGGGGGAAAGGTTGAACGTCCCAAGTACAATTGCCCGTGTCGCCTGCACTGTTTAGAGACCAAACACGGCATATCCAGCAGCTGACTCACCGTGCTCCTTCTCTTCTCCACTCTCCATGATAGCTCCGTCTCATGCCATGCTTTGAATTTGTCATTTCATCAGCTTCCTCCTGCCACTCCTGTGACCCTGAAGAGGAAAGGGTGGCCTGGCATCAACCAGTGCAACTCCCCAGAGTCCAGAAAGCGCGTAAGATGGTGATGGGTACCCAGTTATGCATGGAGAGATGGTACGTCAGGGGAGTGCTTCCCAAATGGCAGCCTCCTGGCCAAGCCCTGGCTGCTTCTTGGAGAGAACACCCTCCAGAGGCCACACGTTTGAGGGCATTCTGGGTGGGATCTGCCACAAGCCCCAGCTCTTCTGTGTGCTGCTGTGAGGGATAAGGCACTAAGCTTGGCTCTTGCCCTCTTCCAGGGCTGGAAGGACATTCGGATTCTGTCCCCAGGATGAACTTCCAGGGGATATCCCCAGGCGTGGCGCGAGGAGGAGAAGCCTTGAGGGGGGCTGCAAGGCTCACCCCCCCTGGGCTGCCCCATTTCAGCAGGGCCTGCGGGCAAGTTGCTGGGGCTGCAAGGGCAGGGCTCACGGTTGGGAAGGCGCTGGTTCCCTGTGGATGCAGAGTGCCACCTACTGAGCCACTGCTCGCTCCCGGCAGCACCCGGGGTTTTCTGGCAGGATACCCATTCTGGAGCTGCTGCTCAGAGAGTCCTTGCTCTGGCTGTTCCACGAGGTCAGTCCCAGGGAACAGGGAGCTGCCCCAAAGGCTGGAGAGCCCAAAGCTCTTACAGATGAGCAGGGGATCTGTGCAGGGTGCTGCGTGCTCGGGCACAGCTCTTGGCACCTGCCCTGAGCCAGATGTGGTTTTGCATGGGCTGGCAGTGAAATGAGATGAGACGGACTTAGGAGCCTGGCTAGTCCTCCCTGGGCCTCAGCCCTCATTGTAGGAATCCAAAAGCAGAGACCTATCCCTCTGACTGCTCTGGGGGATCCTGACCTCCAGGAAAACACTGACTTCCCCCCTCAACCATGAAGAAAGCTTCCAAAATCTCTAGATAAACTCTAGAATCCGCAAAAGAGTAAGATGGATAATAGAAAGTAGTGCAGTGTATCACAAGAGTGAGAAATTTAGGTTTTAGGGAGTTAACATGGAGTCTAGAGGGGAAGAGGGTCTAGTCTCTAGTGCTCTTGTCTAGTCTTCTTGCTCTTGTCTTCTTCTTCTACTCAGTTTTCTCTGCAGTGTCATCAGCACACAGTGATTGGCTATCATTTGCCACAGTTTTTAGTTATGTAGGTGGATGAGAAATGGTAATTGGTAAAGAAAGAAAAATAAGATATGTTTCTAGTGTTAATTGGACAAAAGTGATTACAAAAGACCTTGAAACTGTGCATTAGGGGCCATTTTGATGGCGGGTTTTCCTAAGCACTAAGTCCTGTGAGGACAGTGCCAGGTTTTCTGATAAGATAATAATAAACCTGAAGAGGGAAGAGAGAAAGCATCCATCGTGTCTTTTTTCCTGACACAGAACTGAGACAGTGAGGGCTCCTTCAGCTTGGGAAACCTCCCAAAGGCACCCAGAGTCTAGGGGCTGAAATCCCACACATCATTTTGGAAACCTGCAGCACAGACTGACACCGATGTCACCAGCACCTGGCAGCACCCAGTGCAGGTGACACTGACGATATCTCTTTGCCCCTCTGATTCCTGTCCTTGTTTGTGGAACAGGGGGTGCCAGCACACAGCCATCACTTCCCAGCTGTGCCACGAGGATCCGGGGCATAGGCATGGACTTGTGGAGGAGCAGTGCCACCCATGCTGACAGCTGCTAGGCCTTGGTGGAGCACACTTGGACATCATTTCTTCCAGGAGAGTCTGAGTGCCTACTGGGATCTTATTCACTCTCTTTACTTTTGATAAAACCCCCCAAGAAATGCGTGAAGGGAAAGGAAGTATATGAAATACCATGCCATTAATTTTCTTCACTGACATCAAATGTTTATTTTCCAAGGGTGGACACAGCTGACCTGGTGTTTGAACATGAATTATCCTTTCTCATCCATCCAGCTGAGAACAGGTGGAAAAGGGTAATGACTCAAAGCACAGTGATGTCTGTCTGGGCAGCTCACCAAACTTTCACTTCGCTTGTGAGCTGCAACCATCTCTATCTGCTGCTATCAGCAGCTCCCTCACAGGCAGGGAGGGAGCTTTGAAGTGAGGCATGTGCTACTCTGGTTCCTCCTGATGTAAATCAAGATTGCTGTAATAAAGAGCACGCAAGGGCATAGCCAGAGTGTTGGGAAGGAAGGAGGGGAAAGGCCTGGATATTGCTTTTCTGGATATTGGTAGGGTTTGTTTGCCTCTGAGGCACACAGGCGTTGAGGTGGCCGTGCCTTCCTGCTGAGAAATAAGCAAATATCCCCAGCAAATAATCATTTTCCTAGGATGGTGACATTCTCCCTGTGCTCTGCTCCTTTCCTGGAGACTTAACCAAAGTGGGATCACATGAGCAAGACTCATCCAGAAAGGGAATCATTGATGCACTGTTCCCCCAGGAAAGTCTGCTCGGTGCTCTGTGTTTTCCATCACTGCATTTGAGCATGTCTCTTGGAGCATGTCTAAAGAGGAAAAACCAAAAAGAACAGAATCTGCTGGCCCTGTGTTGACAAGATTTTGTGGAATTTTCTGTCACTTATATCAATACAAATGAAAGAAACAGTCCCTCTTGAAAATCTAAGGGGAACTCTCAGACAACATCAGCTCCAGAGCATCCCTGCTTAATCTGATGAAACACGCAGCAGTGCTAAGGAGTCTGATGCTACCAAATCACAGCAGTGGGATTTTACATTTGCTTTCCACAGGCTTTCCTGAATGGCAGGCAATGGGGAATGCAGCCTGATCATTTGCAAAATGCCTTGTGCCATGTTGTGGCTCCAGCTGCTGCCTCTCACTGGCACTGGCAGAGTTCAGCAGGACATGCCTGGCTTGGTTTTGCTTCAGAGATGGAATAACATGCTTCAAGCCTGCCCAGGAGAGCCATCCTCCTGCTTGCTAGGAAGATTTCTGGGAAGTTGCCTGCTGTTAGCACACTGTCCTGGGCTTCAGCTGCTCTGCTTTTCACACGGCGTGCCCTGAGCAGCTCTCCTTTGACCAAACACATCCTCCAGCGCTCGCCCACTCGTTTTTGTGCAATGGCTCAACCTGCAAATGCTCAGGGGCACATCCTGACCCCAGCAGTAATTTAAAGGGCCTGAAGCCAGGACATGGGTGAAGCAATACTGGATTTACACTAGAATGGGGAGCTGTCCCTCAGCTAACAATTTTCTTCTCTAAAATACCACATTGTGCCCTGAAAGCTGCTGTCCTTTCTTATATTTCCCTGAGGCAATTCTCAGGAACTTCTCTGAAGAAGGCAGACTTGTGGCTATCCCTACGTGCACCCCAAGCCATTCTCCCCCATGGTACCCCAGTGCAAACCCACCCTGCTGGCACCAATGGACAGAATTCCATTTACACAGGAATCTCTAAGGACACAAAGGCTCAGCTGTTGTAGCCAGTGTCTGAAACTCATTTACCTGGGAACATTATTGTAGCCTTTTACCTTCAGAATGATAGTGCTTCACCTGCAGTGCATATTCTTTTACATATTCAGCTTACCACACCATTGCAAAATCATCCAAATGTCTCTCTATCCAGTATTGCAGCCCAGAACAGTGCCTGGCAGAGGAGAACACCCAGCTCATCATCTCCCAAAGGTGGATGGAGCCACTGAATCATTCTGCAAGGGCTCAAAAAGTCCTCATTCTAAAGAGAAGAGAGAGAAAAAAAAAAGTTAAAAGGTGAAGCATGCTCAAGGTAGCAGAAGCTGGGTGTCTACTGTTCATTGAGTTTGGAGATCTCCCAGCTCAATCCCAGGATGCACTGACCTGGAGACCCTGTGGGCAGGGTGGCTGCTGGAAAAATGATGCCTATACTTGGGAAAATAGAGGTGGTTTTGCACTAGGGTATAAGAGACTGAGCTGAAAAAGAGCCAGAGAAGAAATCTTCAAATTAAGAAAAGCTTCCCCAAACCAAAATGCCACGGTGTGGTGGTATAGATGGAGTGGCAACAATCTGGGCTTACCTTTAAGGGCCTTGTCCATGGAAGTCTGGCTGACCTAAAGCATGTTGGAGCTGATGGAAGCTGCAGTAGGGATTCTGACTGATTTTGTTATCTCCCTTTCCTCACCTTGGGGGCTGGGGTATGAAGTCACCTGGGAGATGTCTGTCACAGCTCATTTGACAGCACAGACCCTGTGAGCAAATTACACAGTACTGCCTGTTTGGGGGAACACAGCCTCACGAGCATGGGACAGAGACTGTGATGTTCCCCCCCTGTCTTGCACATTATTTCCAGTTGTGTCCAGAGCAGCAGAGAAATAGAGGACATGTGAGGATTGTTTGGGAATTTTCTCCTGGAAGTGCAGCTTAAGTCTTGGCTTTTGTTCTTCGGAGATCTTCCTAGCGCCTTACCATTGGTGCATCGGGTGGTGAATTTTCTTTACCTGTTTGAAGTCATTTGGTATGTGGAGAAAGATGAATCACAGGAGAAGCCTATGGCAATTAGCAACTCCTCTCCTCTCAGCTTAGCCATAGCTAAGTTTTTCCCCAGCACAAAGCCCAGGCGAGGCTTCCTACGCACAACAATGATTACGTAGATCACTCTGGATTTTGATTTTTTCACATGAGCAAGCAAAGAAACTCCATTTAACAGGCATGTTATTTATGCTCCCTTGGGAACCCGATTGTTTGCTGGTGGTGCCTGCCTTTGGCTACACGTGCTGTGCCCTCCTGACTCCGGCTGCCTTGAGCTGTGCCAGAAAAGGGGTATGAAATGTGGCAAACTAGAAAGGTGCTGCTGGAATCCTCACTTGTGGCAGCTGGAGCATTCGTGTCAACGTGCTGAAGCTGGGGTCAGTGAGGGCTTTGTGAGCTGCTGCCATCCATCAGCGGAACCTGAGCAGATAGAGCACCTGGTGTCCCCCTTTCCCCGTGTGTCCCCTGGTGTCCCCCTTACCCGTGTGTCCCCTGGTGTCCCCATTACCCGTGTGTCACTTGTGTCCTGGCAGCGTGGGGCCGGTGTGTTCCCAGCACAGGGCTGCTGAGACACTGCCTGAGTAAGGGCTGATTTGCATAAAGATTGCACACTCCTGCTGCGAAGGTTTCCTAGGCACAGACTCATTTCCTCCTGTAGGTAGGTTCGCCTCGGCGTAGGAAAAACCCTGTTTTGGAAGGCCTTGGACAGGACCCAGCTGACACGGGCTCGCCTCGATGCCATCCTGGCATGTTTGGGTCCGCCTGAGTCCGACGTTCTGCCCCTCTGGAGCAAAGCCCGGCCTCCGCTTTGAGGTGCACTCGGATATCCCACTCTCAAAGCTGTGGGCTGACAGATCAAGTTGCCTGGGACTAACTTGTTTCTGTGTAAAAAAGAGGAAGAAAATTCAGTGGTGTTTGAGTACACTTAAATTATCTTGGGGTTTAAAAACATTTAATCTTAACATGCATGAAATAGGCCACTAAGCATTGCAACCAACCAGCCATTTTCCCCTCCCATCAGCAGAATGGTGGCAAATAAAATTAAAAAACACTTAAAAGGAGCTGAGCTGAAAAAAATGCATGAGTCTATAAAAATTCAGAACTGGTCCTACAGTGACAATATAAGCATCACATTTCAAATCTCCTGACCCCTGTGAACGCTGAATTCTTCATTTCACAGGTGTTAGGCACTACACACAAAGCCGCAGAGGAGACAGAGGGGTAAAGCATCACCTCAGCAGCAGAGAGGGGAAGCCATGGGAGAACCTTCTCTGACACGGGTCTGAACCCCAGGCCAGGAGAGACACAAACTGCGTTTCCTTGCCACCCACAACTGCCAGAGCGGCGCCGTGGCAACCAGAGATCCCGGGTGTCCATCGGTGGGCTCACTGCCTCAGGACTGCTGCCAAATCCCTCTGAGCTCACGGCGACTCTCTCTCGTATTCTCAGACCACGAGCCTGAGCAGCTCGTTTGGAAGATGATGAATTTGCAGGAGGGGTGGCTGTGGGGTGAATAAAATCTGCCACAGAGCTTGGCATGGCTTCCAGCCTCTGCCAAAGGCAGGCTGAGCTCACAGCTCCTGCAGAAGTGAGGGATGAGGCTGACAAGTGCTCGGGGTGGCTACACAGCTCTCAGACAGCTGATGCTCAGCTTTAATTTGCAAAGAAAGGAGAATTTTGCCATAAATCTCAGGAAACTGAGTCTTGCATTAGTGATTAATTACTCCAAGGACACGGGAAAACCTTCTGCATTTAAGATTGGGACTGACCAAGGCCATGCATCTGCCCCTTTGGGAAATATGGTTTTCCAGCTTCCTTTTCTAACCCAAAACGGGGCAATATGCCAAAAGTATGATTATTTTACCCATGTTGGGTGCTCCAAATTTTCCATTAAGAAACTGCTGAGAGCCATAATTTCCACCTTTGTTTGGATGCACGCAAAAATATCAGTATTCCTCATCTCAGAATGTTCTCTGTCTTTTTTAGGGTGGACATAAACCCCTGCTTTTCTACAGGAAATTTCCCAGCTAACTCCCCATGGCCTGCCATAAACAAGGCAGGGAGGCTGTTGCTCCCACTCTCCTCTTCCGTCCCAAGGCCCGAGCACGGGACAGTCCCGCCAAGCCCGGGGGATCTGGGAGTGTAATCTTCCAGGTGGCCACTAGATGGGAACGAAAGCAGCGCTAGGAATGTCACAGGACGACAGAACCTGTCAGAAATACCAGCCGGTGGACAAATTTCTTTTTTTTCCCGTCTGTTTGATACGAATTCACTGGAACAAAACAACCCGGGTGAGTTGGGAAAAAAACAAACAAACTTTGACCAGCGATGAAGCAGCTGGAATGAAATACCCCGGCTCAGTTATCACAGCAGAAATTAAATCTAAATAAATAGGTGAATGTCCTGGGAGAATAAACAACCCTGAGTCTGATTACCAGTCTGATTTCTGATATTTGCCCTTCCCCATTTAAATGCTCCTCCTGGTGGGTGTGCACAGGGGCTGGGTGAGCCGACCCCATGTGTCTGACAGGTCACAGGTACTCTGATTTTTTGTGGTACTGAGTGCTGTTTCCTTTTTGCTGTCAAATCCCTCTCCCATGCTTTCTTGCTCTCACTGAAACTCTATTCTCTGATTTTCTGTCTCCTTATTACAGCTCTTCAGTCCGGTTTCCATCGTCCCCCTCTCAGCAGTGACCTGAAGGCTCATTCCCCTGCTGTAGTATGGATCCAGATGGATATCCACTCCCATCAGCCAATTTTCTCTCCTAAAATTAACCTCAATTTCCCTGCCTGTACCACACAAATTACAGCAGCTCTGGGAAGGGCTGACTTCTCTTCCCCTTCACTTGGCTTTTCCTACTTCCTCAGCTTCCCATTATAATGAAGGGCATCAATATCCAGCCCAACCAACCAGAACAGAAAGAGCCACTGTCACAGGACCTTTGGGAACAAAAGTCCATGGACAAATGATGGTTTCAAATTGTGGCTGGTGCCTGTTCACTACGGTATCTCATCTCCTAAATTCCAACTGGATTTTCCTATCAAGAGGCTGATGCCGTCTGGTGACTGGGTCAGAAGGATCAGACTGGCATCCATCAGGGTAGGGCACAGAGATTTCTCAATATTTTTGATCAGTTTTCTTAATCTCCAAGTTTGCTGGGAAATCTTTTAATCATATAGGATGGGATTATATCATGGGAGTGCTGGGGTAATTTAGGTTTGGCACCGGCTTTATTAAAATAATGATGTCTATTTGTGCAAGACTAAAGTTCTACATTTACTGATGAAACACCTTCCATCCATCCTGCCTTATGTCCACCCCTTCTTCCCTTCTTCCATCGGCTCATTGGTCCACCCACCCACCCTTTCTTCAGCACAGACACAAAGGATGACTGCTACTGACCCAGGTCAGAGATGCGATGAGTACGCGACCTGTGAGTCGCTCCAGCCCACTTACGCTCCTCTCTCCTCCCTGAGCTCCATCCCTGCCCTCCTCACCGGCAGCCCCGGCATGAGGTGCCAGATGCGCTGTGCAATCCGAGGCTTGCCTCAGCAGGGACAAGGGCCAGTTGTCCAAACGTCCTCCGCCTTTGTGATGTAACCAGGACAGTCACCGAGGCTTCCTGAGCTGCGCAGCTGACGCACCGCGAGGAAACCCGCCGAGGGGAACACGTGAACGCAGCGCGCTGGCATTGCCCAAGACGGGGAGGCACGCCGAGGCAGCAGGCCTGCGGAGACAGGAGGGTCAGCTCCAGCACAGCAGCTGCCCCACGGGCTGCAGCTGCAGGGTGCACCACAGGAGGGCTGGTTTTAAACGCTCTGGCAGCCAGAGACGCTGTGCAAATGGCAGTTTCAGCTTTGGTACCTGGGCACGGCACAGACATTGAAAATGTCTGTCCCTCAAGTCGGTGGCTTAAGTTGCTGTGAGGATTCACACTCTGATCTCTTTGCAGTTCTGTGGTTGATGGATGCTTTTGGAAAGGTTTTTCTTAAAACAAGTCAGCCACGTAGTGACCAGGGGAAGCAACACCAGTGATGGCTGCATAAAGCCAGGGCGTTTTGAAGGGTTTATGGTGAGGCTTCACACAAGCACAACCCTTCCACAGGACACCAGGAAGGAGCTGTTGCTTTCTAGGTCAGACAGCCCCAGGTCTGAAAACAAGCATCAGCTGGCCTTTGCCTGAATCCCACGAGGCTGGAATGAGTTTCGGATAACATATACAGACTTGTGGGCAAGAATCCCACGGCAGGCTTACCCAGGGGGCAAATTTGGGATGAGACTGGTCTGAAAAGGACAGGGAGATGTCAAACTGAGCATCCCTGCAACTATGAGAGCTGTGGCTGCCCAGTCCTCCAGAGAGCTGCCAGCACAAGTGTCCCAGGCAGAAACCCTGCGCAGTGACATGCTGGTGGCCCTGAGGACAGCCTGATGGCCGCCTGCCACCTGCCTGTATGAGGACCAGGTCATCAGGTGGGTTTCTCCAGCATCAGCCTCTAGCCCATGTCCCTGCCCCACACCCCCTCTTGCTGTGAAGCAGTTTGTCACGTGCAGGGAGAAACTGGCCTGGCAGGAGGCTGTGACACTCACGCAGCAGGCAAAGCCATTGTGTCAGGAAGGCTTTGGTAGGGCCACCTGGGAGACACGCCACGGGTGCTCTCACCGCAGGAAAGAGGCAGCCAAAGGTGACTGACAGTGGGTGGTGCAGGTGAGGAAGAGCTGCACCAGAGGGACAGAGGTGGTGCCAGCAGAAACCATGGAAAGAATGAGGGAGGTTCATTCTCAGAGACAAATTATTTGGGGTGTGTCCACAGGACCCGGCTGTGCGGTTGCTGGACTGGCAATCTACATCCAGCCAGCACAAGCTGTTGAGGTGGCAGGCTGGTATGTGGCCCTAAGCTCTGCAGTTTCCCAATCGTGTGCAGGAGTGAGAAAAACACAGGTGCTGGAAGGGCCGCTGTGGGTTGGGAGTCAGATGAGCAACAGGATAGGTGGAGAAAGCCCAAGCCAGATCAGGACAGTCAGCTAAAAGTTAAGACAGATAAAAGCTCCAAACAAATCTTGCACATGCCTGAAAGTGGATTATTCCTGTTAGATGTGTCTGACCCAAAGTGTAAGGCACGATAAACCCCGGGCTGCTGCTGTTACTGCGGTTGTAACCTTCTGCAAGAGCAGCAAGGGGCATGTGGGTTTGAGTGCTGCAGCAGAAAGATGCATCTGCAGCTCCAGGGGCTGCTCAGGTCCTCTTTTGGGGTTCTCCTGCCAAATGGAGCAGAGGAGCAAAAATGGTCAGTGTTTGGGGGCCAGATCTCTGGGCTGTCTCTCTCCGGGAGTCCAGGAAAAGTTTCTGCAGGATAAACAGGAACGGGACAGAGTAGTTCACAGACAGGCAGGGAAGCCTGAGGGGGAAAAAAGATGTGTCACCACATACCCTAACTGGGTCACAGCAAGAATGGAAGGAGGCTACAAGAATCGATTTTTGCCGCATCTTCCCACTGGGAAAAGCTGTGTAACAACAAGGCTGTGGCTGGGATTGCCATTAGCTGTCACCAGTTATCCAGCAGAACAGGTTCCTCTGTCACAACTGGATTACAGGAGGAGAGAGGAAGCGAAAAGCTGAAGAGCAGCTAATAAGGGCCCTGTGACACAGAGTTAACCCAGTTAACTGGGAATGACCAACAGTCCTCTTCCAGCTCAATGCTGAAGGGAGACACGAGGGTCCAGGCAGAGCAGGGAAAACTTCGCACCTACCAAACTAATCTCAACCACTGACTGACCTGGACTGAGGGCTGGCCTGTAGCACTGCCAACAACGAGCACTTAGGTCACCTCAGAAGGTGGCAGAAGGTAGCCACAGGCTACCTGCACAGACCCAGTACGGCGAGCATAATCCCTGCGGGATAACCCACTGTTGCACAAGCCAAGGGATCACCGGTCTCACACCCACGAACACCCAAGAGCCCAACACAGCCTGCCTGGGTGTCTGGTAATGACCAGGAATGACATAAAGGTTGGGCGTTTTCTCACATCTTCTGAAAGTGTGAGAAAGGATGGGATTAGCAGGGGTGATTCAGGTGCTGCAAGAATCTTTCCTGTTCACAGGGAGCCAATACCAGCTAAACTCAGCAGGCTGTTTTATCATTACTTTAGGCTAACAAGATATTTATGGCCAAACTCGAACATTTTCCATGCCCTGCTCCAAGCTGTACAATGGATGCGGTGGCAGAAATTCTACGGGGAGAACTCGTGCTGGTTGTACAGCAGCAGCTGTAGCTACACTCACTGAGCTGCCACTTTTTAGTGTGTTCAGCTGCAGAGACTCCTCAGCTTGTGCTGCTGCCTCCCTGCTGGAATCCAAACCGTAGCACAACCTTCCTGAGGGTCTGGATGAGCCAAGATCCCTGCTGCTGCCATGCAGTACACGTTGGATATGCTGCACTAGGAGCTGTCCTCTGAGGCTTCCTCCTATCCATTGGAGCCAAGGTGCATTGATACACTTCATTAATAGTACTGTGATTTCTCTCTCTGAGAATAACTGCTGAGGCTTCAGACACTGCTCAGTCAAGCCACGCTGGGTTTCCCTCTAAGATCATAGGGTCCAAGCCTTACTCCAGCACTGACAAACCCATCAATAGCTCATCTCCCCAAGCGCCACGTCTGCAGGTCTGTTAAACCCCTCCAGGGATGGGGCCTCCACCACTGCCCTGGGCAGCCTCTGCCAGGGCTGGACAGCTCTGAGTGAATAAATTTCCCCCATTATCCAGTCTAAACCTCCTGGCACAGCTTGAGGCCATTTTTTTTTGTCCTGTCCCTGTTCCCTTGGAGCAGATCCCCGGACCCACCCTGGCTGCCCCCTCTTGCCAGGAGCAGTGGAGAGACAGAAGGCTCCCTCTGGAGCCTCCTTTTCTCCACGCTGAGCTCCCCCAGCTCCCCCAGCTCCTCTTCATCCGATGTGTGCCCCAGACTCTTCCCACCTCCTTTCTCTGGATGCTCCAGGCTCTCAATGTCTTTCCTTTCCCGAGGATTTGTCGATAAAGATAGGAAACAGGACTGGTCCCAGTAATGAGCCCTGGGGAACATTCCCAGTGACAGGCTGCCAGATGAAGATAACTCCATTCACCACCACTCTCTGGAAGCAGCAGACATTTTGACTTTGTCTAGAACTTTTATTTAAAGGAATACAGTTTCTTCGAGTATATTCACAAGAATAAATATAAAATTCTTCTCTCCAGAGCAAGAAGATGAGTTTTTATAAAAATATATCTCTATCCAAAAGAACCACTTAGAAGGGATTCCCTTTAGGAAATATTATTTAATAAAAAAATAAAACACTGAAAATAAAATGCTTGACCTATGCTTGACCTATGCTTGACATTGAATCACCAAACAACTGAAATTTTAAAAAGTTTATAAATATAGTAAATATTATTAATAAAAATAACATTTAAATAGAAGGGTAGCCACTGAGTCCATCCAGATGAACAGAACGTTGCAGGAAGCCACAATTTCTCCTATAGGGCACCAACTTCCTTGTATTCACTGGCATTTGTTTGTCTCCTCTTGTTTCGGTATCTGGAGCAGGAGAGAGAAACGTGAGTTCTGGAAAGCCCGTTGCTTTTGGGGAGTGATGGAGGGTAAAGGAAGAAAGGAAAACAAAGCTGCATGAGCTCCTCACATTTGCTTTAAATCTCTAGTAGCTGGGCTCTGTCTGTGCTCATTTCCAGGTCTGACATCACTTGAATGCAGTCTCCTTTCTTGACTCTTCACTGAAAATTCCACATCTGCATTACAGTCTTCCTGCTGGTGCTAGGTTTGTCTTTGAGAAATCCTGCTGGTTACCATCTAGCTACCTACCAGATCTGATAAGCTGAGCTCTCCCTCTGGAGTTGCTCCACATCCTCATCTCTCTGACAAACGCTTACCAATAGTTTTTAGGCTGGAGAATGAGTCCTGCAGCTTTGGATCTGTTGATGGAGAAAAGTACTGCTCTCCATGGTCAAACTGATAAGGCAGCGCTCATGATATCGCACTCACCACAATAATACACCAGATCAACAAATCAGCTAGTAGAAATCCAGCTCTCTCCAGTCCCTGAGGCCTGAGGGAATGGCATTACCAATGAAAGAACTCGAATTCTCCATTTTATTCCCAGAGTCTGCTCTCTCCTTGATCTCAATACACCCTCTAAGCCAGACATGAACCAACCTATAGAGCCCCAGTATCACGGTGAACAGGCACCTGGCCTGGGCGTGCTGCTGCCCGGGCTGCAGTCTGGGCTGTGCCACACTGCCAGCACGCTGCCTGTCCTGGACCGTGCC
>VWZN01000905.1:15705-39985 GCA_013396955.1 Regulus satrapa
GTGCCACGCTGCCAGCACTCTGCCTGCCCTGAACACTTCACCCGCAGGTGAGCAGGTCTGTGGATTGAACTGCACGGCGAGTGAGGCGTTCCAGGCTACCCGGGGGCGTTCAGAGGATGCCTGACACGTCCAGCTGGCTCAGCCTCCCCAGCCTCCAGGAACATGAGTCTCACCTTCTGCAGATGTAGTAGCTGGCGAGAGAGAGGGCGGCGAGGAAGAGCAGGACCACGATGACGGTCAGGGCCACGTACTCCTTGCTGAGGGGCTGCCGGACGAGCTCGGAGTGCACACACCGCACTCCGGAGAAGCCCACGTCACACCTGAGGGTGAGAGAGGCACAGTCAGACACGTGGCAGCGGGGTTACACCTCAGCACCTCACACAGCATCCCATGCTGCTGGCCTGCTGTTTCCTCAGGGACAAAACGCTTAAACTGATGTAACTCAAGCCCACGTGGTCCTAGAGACGGTTGCAAATTGTTCAGGTAAATGAGCAGTGCCCTTAAAATTGCCTAAAGGATCTTTATTTTGTAGGCTGGATCAAAGGAGAGACCTTGGTGCTGTGCCTGAGTTCTGGATCTCACAGCACTATAAATACAGGTGGGCAGGGAAGCACATCAGAACGAATGTCCAAGTCTAAGCTGGGTTGGTCACTAATTTCAGGTGTCTGAGACTCTCCCAGAAAATCACTGGAGGCAGCACGTGTGCTCAACACTTCCTTAAATGCAGCTGAGCATTACAGTCATGGTGCTCCTCTTCACTTTCTTGTGAGCATTTAATACTTGGCTGGATTGGTGTTTCAGCTAAGTGCCAATGGCAGCCAGACCACAGTTCACCTCAAATCCCACCTCAGGGAGATCTGCAGGATGAGTGGGGCCTCTCCATACCTGCAGTAGTGCTCGTCCAAGTCCACGATGTACACGCACTGCCCATGGAAACAATAGTCCTTCATTTCAGGCTTGCATCTCGTTATCCCAACTTGGGCCACACGTGGGCTGTTCTCTGTCTGGACTGCAAGGATATTTCATTAGCACCTCAGGATGTGGGCAATGTTGCTTAGAGAAAAAATGATTCCCAAGGGCACCTCAGTGAGGCTGCCAGCCCAAGGAAGATGGGAACCAAAGGTCTGCCATTTACAAAGAGCTGGGCAGGACTTACTGAGCGCTGTTGTGCAGTTCTCCATTTCACCAGGCCCACATAACGGGATCACCGTTGTGCCCAGCACTGCTTGCAATAGGTAACCTATAAGAGAATAAAAACAATAGTCAAAACTAGATGCATTTTGATTTAAGTATTTAAGCTGCTGTAGTAATTAATACAAGAAGAATAGAAGCTTCTCATCACCAAATTTGAAAGCTGAAGGAATGTACACCTGAGTAGTGTGCTGCCTGCACTCAAGAAACATCTCTGAAACACAAACTCACAACGCGGAACAAACATTCAACAGAAACCTGGTGTCTGTGACCACCTCTCGCCCACACTCTGAGTGAAACTGGGCAGGAACAGGCTTGGAGAGATTATGGGGAGAGGCAGGAATTAGGCCATTTGATGATTATGTTAGGTTTCTGACTTATCTGTCATGGCACCTGTGTAAGGGAAGTAGCCAGGCTTCCACAATTAGGCATGACAATCCAGCATTCATCACAGGAGGAGTCCTTTTGCTGATTAAAATCAAGATATCCTTGACTCACATCAGCCCACAGGAAGAGAATTTCCTAGGAATCTGCAAGTCAGTGCAGCTGGTGACTCAGCACACTAGGACAGTGCTGAGCCAGGCTCAGCACCCCACCACTGGCTTCAGAGACCACAGACTGCTCGAGGTAGGCTTAGCACAAAAGCTGCTCTTTAGCAGAAAATTGCTTCCTCAGCCCTCTCCTTGCTGAAGACAGCTAGCTGAAGAGCTGGACAGTTCCTGCATTGACACCCACTCCTTTGGCAGTTCTTTGGTTAAAAGCCCCTTGCAAAGCTTGCTAACACGAGATATCAAACACTCCTCACCCACCCAGGGGCTTGGAGAGGTTACTGACCACTTTATGGACCCTGGGCCAATGTTACTTAGCAGAACGCCAGAAGAAACAGCTTTCAGGTATTCCACTCGTTAAATGAACATTTCCAAACAGGATTCAAAAGCCTGCACAGGTACCTGCAGCTTCATGGCGAGTCTGTGAGGAATAGTGAATGTCTGCCCTGGCTGGCCATGAAATCCACCTGGCTAACACTGCTGCTGTGGTCATAAATTAACCTGCTCATGAACTGCTTAGTCATCAGCCCCATTCCACAGAAGTCTGTAATTTGTGTCTTTGGGCTGTTTGCCTCTATTAACTTGTCAGGTCATGCACGTCTAATGGAGGAAGTGTTGCCTCCATAATTTCCTGATCATTCTAATTCAACTCCAGTTATTAGAAAGTTTCATTACATCTCAGGGTTAAATCTAGTAGAGGCAATTTACGGATTTCCGGCAGCTCATCTATTTCTGGGTGATCAGTAGGCTTCCTTTATCCTTCACTCCATCTACACACAAAGCCATATCTAAGAGGGACAGGGCTTCTTCCCGTGTTTTCATTTCTAAAATCATCATTCCTCCCTACCTCCCTCTACACTGCATTCCTTGCAAAGCTAAACAGCCGCATTTCCACCGGGCTCTAGAAAGAGGAACAAAGCCCAGGTCCCCCAGAGCCAGAGCGACAGTATCAGATCCATGGTGCAGCAGCACCTGTACCAGCAGGAGACTCCTGTGCCTGCCAGCGTGACTCAGCAGGACCTGCCTTTCCCTCCAATGGCGCAGGACATGCAAGTTTACTTTCAGGGTGGGATTTTTTTTAAAGCAGCAGTGTTCTCACTCTAGGTTTCCTCAGCAGCAGCAGCAGTTCAACGCTTCTGTGAGGCCAGTCCGAGCTGCCACAACACAAAGTTCAAGTGTGTGAAAGAAGAGGCCATCAGCTGCCAGTGGCAGCCCAGGGACCTGGGGTCCCAAAGGATGCTGGAAAAAGATTTACCGAGTCAGTTATTCTTCCCAGGAATTGGGGGGACATTCAGGAGTGCTCCGTGGACTAAGCTGCTCCCTTGGCAGGGTCCCACTAAGGACACACAGGACAGCAGGGTCCCACTAAGGATACATCACGTCACAGAAAGAACTAAGGACAGAAATTAACAAAAGTCAAGGCTAAACATGCCAGAAGTATCCCAGATACCCACTCGTTCAGCAGATTTATTAAGCCAGCTGAGTATCTCATGCAGCCTACACATTTCTGTCACAGTTTGCACACTTCCTTGACCTGGGCATAACCTGAGCAGCTGCATTTTAAGCTGAAATTCCCAGTTAGCAGAACCTGGCTTTCACATTTGAGAAAACTCCAGTGCAGGTTCCATGGAAGAGACAGGTCAGCTCTCCCTCTTGCTCCAGAAGGAAGCATGGCCTTCCAGTTAAAGGCCACAACTCAGACATCTATGAAGGACAAATTAAAAATAACCTTCTCTTCCAAGCACTGCCCAAGGGCTTTCCCAACCCCAGCTTCCTCCACCTGATTGCAGGCACTTAGGGCTGGAAAAGCTGGACTGCAGGTGTGGATATTTGCTGACACCCAGCAGTATTTGCTGCTTTTGGGCAAAGTTCTTCCTGCTCCGTAGTGCTCTGTTTTGCCCTTTCCTCCATGCACATATTTCCCCTCTGACATCACTGGGAGGGATAAGGGATCCACACACAGCAATGGCAAAGGAGAGCCTTTCCCAGGATTTTTATCAGATGATGCAAACTAAACACAGCACCTGGGAGAGGTTATATTTTTATTCCTCCACTGTTCATTAAGCAAACAGGGTACAAGATAACAGTAATGAGGTGGTGGAGTGGATTTCTCATGTGTGTCTTGCAGGAGCGTGAGTGTTACACGTCGTATTCCTACACCACTGCATGAACACATAATCCCATCCAGCTTCACAAGTATTCCTGCAAGGTTAACTCTGACAACAGTTACTACAACAGGAATAATGCTGCTGCTTACTTGTCCTTCCACGAGGGATGAAAGGAAAACGAGGCCCACTGACCAACTGCCTTCACTTCCTGCAGATCCCCCATCAGAGATGACCCACAAGGTCATCATCAGTTTGCCCACTCTGAGCCAGCTGTAGCTTCCAGTGGCAAGATGACTGCTAAGGATGAAGGATGCACGTGTGAGATACAACCAAACTGAGGACTGCTCTGTGGAGGACTTACACTAGGGGAACTGTCAAGTTTCTGAGAGCTCAATCATTATTTGAGTGGGCTTTGTCTGTCACTGAGATTGCCAGCCTTGCACTAATTCACTTGAATGATGCCACCTCTCATTTGGCATCTCTGTGGTTTCTCTGCCACAGCAGCAGCATCTGCCCTCTGCATGGGTTGCACCTCCAAAGCAGAGACACACACCAGCTGACACGCACCTGCAGGATCTCAGCCCATTTTAACTGCAAAGACAGATCAAGGTGCATCCCTATCACCTGATTTTGGACATCCAGGGCACATCTTAACTGTCTAAGGCCTTCTTTGGGTAAACCAAATAGGGAATGTGGAAGTTAGCCTGTCTGTCCCACTGGCTTTGTGAGCATCCCTATTACCACTGTTTAATTCCAGAACCCCTGACTCACAGTTGTGGATGTCCAGGATCAGATCACAGCAGCTCTAAGGCAGCCCTGGAAACACCAGGCTGTCATGGGAAGACTGGTACTCCAAAATTGCTACTGGCCCACCCAATCATCTACGGTGTTGTACCACTTACCCTCAAGCAGAGACAATGCAGTTATGTGCACCCAGTCATCCCAGTACTGCTCCCACCCCTCTGGAGACCAACGTACCAGTGCTCTTACTCACATGCTGCCCCTGTGCCTCAGCCACACTGCTTTCCACCACTTGCATGGGGGCTGAGGTCCCCACGCTATGCCACAAAAGCAGAAATCCATTATTACTTCCAGCCAGACACATCAGCCACTAACACTTTTCCCACCGTCAGACACAGTGATCTTTACATTGAACCAATTTGCTGACGGCCAGGACAATTTGACATGGGAAAATGTAAGGTCAGCAGCTCCTTAAACTGTCCGGTGAGTCTGGAGGTCCAATGCCTGCCTTCCCTACTGAAGTGGGCATTACAGTGAGCACAAGGTGCCAAGGCTTCTGCAGCAACTCCCAGAAAAGGCAGGGCCAGGGCTTTTCCCCATCACCACCATATCTGCATGTGGCTGGCATAGCGCTGTGTCCCCTCAGGAGTGAGTGACATCTCTCTGCCACCACTGCCTTTCTGCTGCGCAGCGTCCGAGCGCACAACAGCCAGGACATGAACCTGGCAAGGACTGCCACTGCACTAAGGCTTCAGCCATTCAGCACGGAACCTGCTCCAGCCTGGCAGTGGAAAACAGTCTTCCCAGAAGCACCAAGTTCTGCTTACACTACTGCCCTGGGAGGGGAAGGTAGTAAAGTGCTCACAGCACTTGTTATGATGCCACCTACCTATGACTAATCCATCACCTACTATTAGATGTTGTGCCTGCCCCGGAAACAAAGAAATTCATACACAGATCCATGAAGACATACCAGTTCCTACCAGTGTCATTTTTGTGCAAAGCATGGCTGACTCACAGACTACAAGATGTTTAGCCTGCTGTCTTGGCAAGTGAGATGCTGTGCAGCAGCTGATCCATCAGCTGTTATGGAAACACCTGGTTAAGATGAAAGACACAAACTCATACTGCAGTAGGCTTAGAAGGAAAACATCTGTCCCAAAAGAGAAGTCTTGGGAACTGAGTTTGTCCGTCAACTCCGACCTTGAGCCCAACATTATGAGTGTGAGAATATGCTTTGTCATTAAAGCAAGGTGTGAGTGTGCCAGGTCTCAGGACTTTGCTGCCCACACAGCTCAAGTTGCCCAACAGGGTCAGCTCTCAGCAGTCACTGCCAGCGCCCCGTGGAGGTGTGTGACAAGGATCAGCTCTTGCATCACAGTACACCCAGGCCCCAAGACTCTTGATGCTCTAAGGATACACGTGTTCCTTTGAGACTTTCAGGCAGCTTATGTCAAACAATAGAGTAACACGGTCCCAATGAGGAGGTGGAGAAGTGTCAAGCAGAAGGAGGGCACAACCTGTTTTGTTATCCTAAGGAAGTCCCTGCTGCTGCAGGATTCACCCACTGAGCTTGCCCAGAGCACGGCCTGAGTGAAGGCAGCAGGACCGGGCTACAAACGGGACAGAGCAAGGTGAAAGAGAACAGACTGCACTGGGAGCAGAGCTGGGGAGAAGAGAAAGAATTCACCTTCACTCAGCCACAGGTCTCACCTGGGCATGGCACACAGCAACAAAACATCCCGTACCAACACACCACAGAGTGTGCTGCGTGCTCCCCTCCTCAGCCCACACAATCCGCCCGGCTACACCGGTCGGTGCCTGGGACCTCATCTCGGACAGAATCCCATTAGCTTCATCCGAAGGCAACCTGGACTTCGTGCTTTGACCCACATCTCCCAGCAGCCAAAGAATGCCCCTGCCCCAGGACGCAGCGCCCGATGCCCTCCCAGCCCTTGCCCGCGGGAACGGGCACCTCGCCGCTTACCGAGGAAGAGCAGCAGGCTGCGGGCCCACAGGCAGCCGGCGTCCATCGCCCTCGGTGCCCAGCGAGCAGAGGAGGCGGCAGGAAGGCAGAAGGCGGCAGCGGCGCGGCGGTGTGGAATGGGCCGGCCGGCCGCACTTTTATGTCCCCGCGGAGAGGCGGGGCCCGCTCGGCGACACTCGGCCCGCCCGGCTCGGGGCAGCGGCCCGGCTCGGCCTCCGCGCTTCCTGCCCGGCCGCCCCCGGGCCTGCCGTGCCCGCGGGCCATGCCCCGACTGCGGGCCCTGACAGCGCCCCGGCCCGGCCGCGGGGAGCGGGGGGCACCTCTGCATCGCGCTACATCGAGTGTCCCTCGTTCCAGCAAGTAGCGCTGCAAACAGTACCCGGGGCCGTAAAATTACCCGGGCCCTCCGAGCAGTCCAGCCCGGGCACTGATGCCCGGGATTCCCNCAGCTCTTGCATCACAGTACACCCAGGCCCCAAGACTCTTGATGCTCTAAGGATACACGTGTTCCTTTGAGACTTTCAGGCAGCTTATGTCAAACAATAGAGTAACACGGTCCCAATGAGGAGGTGGAGAAGTGTCAAGCAGAAGGAGGGCACAACCTGTTTTGTTATCCTAAGGAAGTCCCTGCTGCTGCAGGATTCACCCACTGAGCTTGCCCAGAGCACGGCCTGAGTGAAGGCAGCAGGACCGGGCTACAAACGGGACAGAGCAAGGTGAAAGAGAACAGACTGCACTGGGAGCAGAGCTGGGGAGAAGAATTCACCTTCACTCAGCCACAGGTCTTACCTGGGCATGGCACACAGCAACAAAACATCCCGTACCAACACACCACAGAGTGCGCTGCGTGCTCCCCTCCTCAGCCCACACAATCCGCCCGGCTACACCGGTCGGTGCCTGGGACCTCATCTCGGACAGAATCCCATTAGCTTCATCCGAAGGCAACCTGGACTTCGTGCTTTGACCCACATCTCCCAGCAGCCAAAGAATGCCCCTGCCCCAGGACGCAGCGCCCGATGCCCTCCCAGCCCTTGCCCGCGGGAACGGGCACCTCGCCGCTTACCGAGG
Organism: Regulus satrapa; assembly: GCA_013396955.1. Classification (NCBI taxonomy): domain Eukaryota; kingdom Metazoa; phylum Chordata; class Aves; order Passeriformes; family Regulidae; genus Regulus; species Regulus satrapa. The sequence continues at coordinate 23,349 of VWZN01000905.1, forward strand.
AAGAGCAGCAGGCTGCGGGCCCACAGGCAGCCGGCGTCCATCGCCCTCGGTGCCCAGCGAGCAGAGGAGGCGGCAGGAAGGCAGAAGGCGGCAGCGGCGCGGCGGTGTGGAATGGGCCGGCCGGCCGCACTTTTATGTCCCCGCGGAGAGGCGGGGCCCGCTCGGCGACACTCGGCCCGCCCGGCTCGGGGCAGCGGCCCGGCTCGGCCTCCGCGCTTCCTGCCCGGCCGCCCCCGGGCCTGCCGTGCCCGCGGGCCATGCCCCGACTGCGGGCCCTGACAGCGCCCCGGCCCGGCCGCGGGGAGCGGGGGGCACCTCTGCATCGCGCTACATCGAGTGTCCCTCGTTCCAGCAAGTAGCGCTGCAAACAGTACCCGGGGCCGTAAAATTACCCGGGCCCTCCGAGCAGTCCAGCCCGGGCACTGATGCCCGGGATTCCCGGATGCCTACGGCATTGGATGCCTACGGCACAACCTCGGCACCGCTGTCTCTGCTCACCCTCAAAGCATCCATGCGACGAGGCCCTGTGGAGCTGGAGCCAGCTGCCCGGGGAAGCCCGGCCAGCACACAAGGGATCATTGGGCCACGGCATTGCCATGAACACCACCTGTGCCTAAAGCAAAGTTATGGGAAATGCACCAGGGTGGGCAGCTGGAAAGTTGCTGGCCTAATCTCCCATCTCCTGGTATTGCTGCAGTGACCCTCAGCGCACACGTGCAGCTGCCAGAGCCCCGGAGCTTGGGGCAGAAATGGTTTATTAAGTTAAAGCAGAGGCACCAGGAATGCCAGCACCTCAGCCAGCACCCGGGCTGCCCGCAAAGGTCTTAAGCTCCGGGGGTGTGTATGCCCTGTTCCACCTCCAACCTTTGGCCTCATCACGGCCCAATAGCACAGGCAGTTCCTGGAAGCAACACCTCTTTCAGCTATAAGAGCCTTGAAAGAGCAGCCAACCAGTTACGAGTATTAAAAAAAAAATAAAAAAAATCTTTTCAAGCATCCTGTTGAAGCCCATGCACTCTGCCACTATATTAGGCAAGATCTTGTTCAGCAATTACATCCCACCATCGGCGACTGAGGGATTCCACCCACTAAATCCCTACTGCACGCATTTACCTAAAATATGAAGTGTGTTTCTTCTCAACAAGCTGCTCAGCAATGATGGTTTACTTCTTTTCCTTTTAAATGAAAAATCATCTTCCCTTGCCTTACTGCGCTCTCCATAAACGCACATCGATACCCAGTTTATTGTGGCACTATCTCACAGAAAGGAACCTGAGTATTCACACTGAGCTGCACTGATGCCTCAAGTGTCCCTAGTTTCTCTGTTTTATAAAAAGTTATTGATACAAGAGAGGTAACTGTAGAAGATACTCCATAGTACCGTATACCACAACTCCAGAAGGCAATTCTAAATAATAAAGACTTGATTCAGGAGGCTGCAATAGATCTGGCACAAAGCATACTCCTTATTTTCTGAGCATTTTCTTAGATCTACAGTGGCATGGAGATGCTGAAGTGAGAGAAGGCAGCATGTTGCTACAGAATTGTGTGTCAGCACCACTTATTAATTATCTAAATGGTGGGAGAGTTGGCAAGATAGATGTAATAAAGCTCAATGTGAAAGTAGCATTTAGAAGGGGGCCCTCCACAGCAAGTGGGACAGATATAGCTAGAATATTTTTCTGAGTCCCCTTTTCTTTGCCTCTAATTAGTCATGCCATGAAGATGGTGTCTTTTTTGATGCCACATGACTGGTTTTGTTGCTTCTTTAATTTGTGCTGATCCCCCTTATTAAAGATTTTATTGTCTGCTCTTTCAGGGATCATAATGAGTAAAGGAAGGAATTGCAATTATTACCAACGTGTTTCTGTGTGTGGGCTTACAGATGCCTTAAAAAGCAGCATCACCGAAGAACTTCCACTTTATAATTAATTTTACCCTTAAATTCCTGCATGATTTATCCTCTGAAAGGCAACATTTAATTATAGTCTTGTATCGGTACCCAGATACCAAGTAACGCTGACACAATTGGAGCAATTCATTGGAATTTCCTCTTTCAGATCTGAATATATGGAAAACAAGTATCACGGGCACATCTTTGTCTCATCTTTCTGTAATGTGCTTTGTTTCACAGTACCTGATTTCGCATCTGGCATCCCCGCGTGCGCCTTTCACCATCCCCTCCTCCACGTGGAGGATGCCTCTCGGGATAAGGCTGGCACACACCTCAAGAGCCAGTTTTCCAAAGAGGCCTTGCAGCATCAATGGGGTCATTGTAAGGCAGGCCCATTGCATCCCACAGGTCCCGGTAGGAGCGACAAGTCTGTGCAATGCTGAGAGGCAGCGCTGGTTGGGCAACAGAGCACCACGGGTGCATCTCTGCTGCTGGCCTCGATTTCAGCCGCGGTGAGCCGGCACGCCCAGGGCAAGGTGCCCATGGATTTGTGCCCCTTGGCACCCGACCAGTGAGCAGCCCCCTGAAAGCCTTGACATTTCAGGATTCTTTTCTTTACTAAGTGGAACGAGAATATGAGGAAGTACCTTAGGAACTTGTGTGAAAGACTTGCTTGCTTTTATTACCTTGCACCGCCTTACTAATCACCTTTAAAGAAAACCTCTCGTTACAAAGTACAGAGGCTCAGCCTGAAGTACTTGCTTCAGTCCTTGCAATGTCTCCAGCATTCATGTCCCCCTTGTGGGGCTGAGCAGCAGACTCACGGCAGTGATCATTGCAAGGACTGAGCCTTGTCTGTCAGAGTATCCATCGCTGACGGCGCACAGCGCTTTCTATGAACAACATGCCCCTTTTTGATTTGAAGAGGAAAAAACACAGCTTAAATGTTTTTTTTTTTTCTGTGGTGTCTGTTTTCCTCATGGGGACTTGCTGCAGAAGAATACACATGTTCACAGCAATGAACACAGTATTTGTCTGTGTGTTTTTACATAACTAAAACCATACATGGTTTGACATGCAGACACATGGCAAGTATCTGTACTACTTACTTTAGCTGCCTTCTGTAGGACTTGTGCCCGGTTTTATGCATTGCTCTGTGGGCATGGATCTGCACTGGCTTCTGAAAAGAAGGCAAATTTGAAAAATCAACATATTTTCTTGCTAGAAAGTATTTTTGAAACGGAAAGAAAATAATTCCTGGTCTTGCGCTGATGCACTCAACCACTGTTACGCACTCACGCAAAGTAACAAAAAGCATCAATTTCATAAATTCCTGGGAAGAACATCCCAAATTTTTCAAACAGCATGAGTACACATATCAGTATGTCTGTAAGCAGACTTACATATAGCAAGCTTTCATTGCCCAAAATGAGACATGCTCAAGAAATACTCTCAGAAGGTCAGACATCAATTGGAAAGCACGTCACTTTTGACAGCATTTTCATTTGAACTACACGAGATTAATATTAAATTCCTGAAGGCATGTAGATGTGGCATTGGAATCACAGTTCCGTGGTGGGCTTTGCAGTGCTGGGCAGAATGGTTGGAGTTAATGATCTTAGAGGGCCTTTCCAATCTAAATGATTCCACGATTTTGTGAAAATCAAAAATGGTAAAAATCTCGGGACTCATGGGAACACAAATGCCCTAAGAAGGGAATGTATTTTTATCTGGAATACACAGATGCAACCACGTGGAGGAAACGGAGTAAGGAAAAACCTTGAAGCAAATTACTCTGTTTAAAGGTCAGTTTCAAATTTGCCATGAATGTGAGGGATGAAATAAACAACCAGTCTCTCCTATAAACTATGAAAGTTCAAATTCTGCGCCCAGGGCTGAAAGTAGCCGATGCCTCTTCCTGTAAACACAGCGTGAGGTCAAAGTTACTGGACAACACAGATGTTTTGCTGTTAAAAATAAAGAATAATTCCCCAAGTTCACTGATTTCTTCACCAACTTCTTCGGTCAGCATTAGCCTGCAATTTTTAGAAGAAAGAAAAAAAACAAAACAAACCCCAAGCTAATTCTCATCCATCTCAGAATATGGCATTGAAAAGGGAGACAGGTCTCCCAGTTCATGCTGCATTCCTCCCTAAAGAGCAGTTTTTAAAACTTCATTCTCCTGACTTGTATGACTTTGCCATTATTCTCCCCTGGGCAAATCCTGAATGGCTCAACACATCTCACGGGCAGCAAGAACTTCTTAATGCTCAGCTGGTGATTTCCCTTTCCTAATTACAGCCCAGTGCTCCATGCTGAGTGATTTCTTAGCCTCCGAGGGGTTGAAGCCTTTCTCATTTGTGGAGTCTTTCCATGGCTTCTGCCTTTACTTGGTGCTAAACAACCCCATGCCTTTGCTGAGACTGCTATCAAGCCAAGTCCCCCCGCCCTCATATCACCATCCCTATATCTGTTAATTGTTTCTCCTTGCTTTGGGTGAACTGTTGAAAACAATTACATGGAATAATAGAAGGACAAAGCTTGAAGCGAAGGGGATTTCCCCGCAGCAATATAGTACGTTGCAAGCAAGCTGGGAGAACACCAGCCCCTTACCCATCAGTCCTGTGTGCTGTTCTGTCCATCAGCACCTCTTTTGAGTTTATAAAGTCATCTCTTCCACAGAATTTATCATTCTGCAGGAGCAAGGATTAACCGCTGGAGACAGAACATATGCAAAGATGAAGATTGCCTTCTCTGACACACATGGGTGCATCATTTATGCCCCGATCAGTGGCCAACAGAACTGAAATTTCTACCTGGCAGCGTGTTCCTGGTGGATGACAGTATGGCCCACCCACTCGACGGCTCTGTCAGAGTTACACCCACCTCAGAACAGTGAAATGATAGCAAACCCACTGCGATGGGAACAGGTCTGATCCACCAGCTGCTCTCAGGTTTTCTGCACAGCAGTCCCTCCTGGTTGTGGGCTCTCCCTCTCAACCTTCCATGCCTCTCCTGTACCTCCCATTGGGACAGCTGGTGCCAGCATGGAGAAGACAAGAGGAAGACACTGTCAGTGAGTAGCACAGACCTGCTGAAGCATGGCACCAGCCTCTAAGGCCTGCACTAAAAGCCAGAGTAATGTATGCTGCACCATCAGCAGAGCCTCTGACTCTTCATTGCTCCATCTGGGAGTCTTGGCCATCACAGGCCTCAGCTGCATTGGCTTCAATTCCTTTGGCAAGTTTATTTTGGCCCTCGATAAATATTTCACTCTTATATCTCAACCATATACAAACAGAGGAAGGGCTAACTAGTAGGGCTGTTTCCCTGCCCGTGCTTGGCCTGCTGAATCCAAAGCAGCACTGAGCTGTGACTCACCCTATGCTCCAGGCCCTGCTCCACCACTGGGACTTAAGCTATCCACAGACTCCAGGTTTTGGCTGCAACACAGCAGTGACTGTCACCTGCACGCCAGCCATGCACACGGGGAGCTGGGGCACCCTGGACAGGAGGAATGTGTCATTAGAGACAATGGAGTAAACAGCAATCCACCTGCTGAAACCAGCTTAGCCGGCACATGTTCCAGAAACCAAATCTAGGAAAGAGCCACAGGTCTCTGGTGTATTTGTTTGGCCTGGTAACTAGCACTAAGCGTTGTAGCAGATGTGCTTAGTGGAATTCCCCCATCCACTAGCATTATGGGACACTCCCACTACTGTTCTGATAATTACTGTTAATCATTACTATTACTGAAGTGCCCAAAAAAAAAAAAAAANGGATCAGGCCTTTATTGTGCTGGCTGTTGTCATACAGAGGTGATGAGACAGTCTGCCCCAGGGAGCCTATAAACACAGGTGTCCAATTCATCACTGCAGTCATGTTTCAAACTAGGACACTGTGGTCCCCAATGAAGCTCTCCTACAACTCCAGCAAAAATAATCCATGGCACTCCCTCCAGCTCACATCACCTGGGAGCCAGGCTGGATATCATGATCTCTGCCTGCAGGTAGATGCTGGTAGAAGGGAAAGAAGTTGGTCAGGAATACTTTGACATTGCAACACGAAACAACACATTTCCAGTCGGTGTTTTCCCTATAGCAGGCCCCAACCTGCTATAAAAATCCATATTCTTTGATCTCCAGTGAATTCAGTACCACCAACTCTTGAGAGCCCGTGAATCACATGGTATGTGGAAACCTCTGGGGTTTGGTTTGGGAACGACCAAGACTATGTGAAATCATCTTCTAGTCACCTTCTCCTCCCATCCGTGGTCTGAATGTCATGTCAGGTGTCCAAGTCTCCCTGGACACCGTTCCTAGGTCACACACAGAAGAAATGGATTAGCCAACTTAGCCACAGATTGGGTACTGACTGGAAGCCACAGGGAATGACTGTAGGCCTCTGTGGGGCTCAGAAGGACAGGGAGAGCTCCTGTGCAGGTGGAAACCATCTGCCTACAGTGTTGGATTTTCCTCCCATTTATGCAGGTCAGGCTGCTGTCAGCTACCAGGAAAGGAGACAGACCCCAGTTCTCTGGTCAGAGCTGGCTGTTCCCCAACCTATCTCAAGAGTGCAGCCTGGATTCTTCCCACACTAAGAAGCAAAATAAAAGGTGTTCAGTGCCTGCATGTTTCTCTGCTGTCTCAGCAAGGAGCTGTGGCTTTACCCAAGGGTCAAGAGAAAGCGAAGGCCCAGACCTCAGGGAACCTGTCATGTCTCTCCATCCATGGGTACAGAGGGTGCTGGTCCTTTGAGGTGCAAGTAGGAGATGCGACAAGACAGGAATTTGCAACTGGATGTCTTGGGGGGGAGGCGGCAGTGGCCAGTTGGCTGACTGTGCCACCTCCCGCATAACTCCTCCGTGTGGTATCTACACATCCACCCCCTTGTCCTCGTTCCTGCAGCTTAGTGTTATTTAAGAGAGGCAGGAGATTTCCTTTATGACACTGGGAGCGCATGCGCGTAAATCAAGTGGGACAGGACAAAGGCTAGGGCTGGGTTCAATTAGATCAGCGATGCTATTAAATTAACAACAGCACTATGGCTGTTCCTGGTTCGATCCTCCTGCAGACAGGGTCTCTCTCCTTTATGTAGGAAATCAAGGGCTAGGGAACAAGGATGAATTAGCCAAGGCTGCCAACCACAAATTTGGTCTCTGAAACTTGTTAAACCTCTGAACAACAATAGTTCCTCTCCAGGATTTTCAACAGATATCTCTAGGAACCCCTTGTTCCTGAGGCTGCACATCAGATGCTCAGGAGGAGACACTTTTGGCCCCTGAGTTGCAGTGTGCCTACAGCCGAGGTCACCCCCTCAAGCATCACACATTCACTTTCCAGCTCCACACCTGGATTAAGCTGCTCTGGCCAAACCCTGCACACAAGCAGCCTGACAACAGCCTGAAGCCCCTTAAGCCAGCGCAGTGAAACATGCCAGGCCTGAGGACCCGTGCAGAACACAGCTCTGCTCTTCTGTCTCCATCCGGCTTCCTCAACCCTTCCCCCTGTTTTGTTCCCGTAACATTCCCCGTTGTGAACCAGGAGAGAGATTTCCAGGAAGAGCTACAATACACAAAGCTTCACCCATCTTTCCAAACCAGCCACTTTAAAGAGCGCGCAGGTTAACCAAACTAAACCAGAGGTCTTCCTGCAAGCCTTTTCCCAGTGTCTCACACTGCATCTTATGCAACGTGCTGCACATCACTGCGCACGTTTAATTACAGCAGAGCAGCTTTGATTGCCATGTCGCATCATGGGAGCTGCTGACTGCATTGCTCGGGTCGGAATTGTCTTTTACGCAGATCTGAGTAACAGGGGAGCCTTTGGGCAACGGCCTTTGATTGTTTACATGGTTCCCATAAACAGGATATCACCAATGTGTAAATATCCTGTCAGAAGCCCCTCAGCTGCACCCGACCAGTTTGATACATACCCATCTGCAGCAAGTCTGTCTCTCTCTCCTACGGCTTCACTGGTACTGTTGCACAACCTGTACTGACCACATGCTACCTCTCATGGTCCATACCATGACTTCCACTTCATGCTTCTACAAATTCTTTGTAGAGTTGGTGCATTTGGAGAGCATTTGCCAGGGAATTTTAAATCGAAGGAATGATACATTGCTGTTGGCATTATTTCCCAGAGGCTTACTTAAATGCTGTTTAATTCTCCCTCATGTAGAGAGGGCAAGGGAATTGCACTGATATGAATGCTTGTTGATACATCTCACCTAGAGATAGGGTTTTTTTCTCTTTCATATAAACAATCCATTCCAGCTGAATGAAGACAGTGACACACAGAAAAAAATCTAAATTTTCTTGGGAGTTTCTTCAATGTTGCAAAATAGGGGGTTTTGATGGTCAGTAATCAGATACCTGTTTGTAATCTGCAAATTTTCTGCAGTAAATCTAAAGATAACTTTCAAAAAGAAGTCATAACACCAAACACTTATGTTATGGCAGTGCATTTCAGGAAAGAACCTCCTAGCAGAGCTAGAGAGAGGCTCAAAGTTCCCTGTCAGCTAAATACCATATTAAAAGCAAGGCACACCTATCCTGGTTGGCTCATATTTGACCGAGTATCCAGCTCTGAGGGACGGAGGAATTGCTTTCATGCAGAGGGAAGCTCTAACTTGGAAGCAAACAGAAGAGCAACACCAAGAACTCTCGATGTAGAAGTAGAAGCACTGAGTTGAGTCACTGCTCATTCACAAGTGAACAATCCACTACTGGGAGTATGCTGCCAAGCAGTCTGACAGGGCATCCTCAGCTCCAAAAACAAGTGCCTTGAAGAACTGTAACTCCAAGCTACAATCAACAGGTCAGATGTCAGCAAAGCATTCAGCTTCTTTCCCCAGACTTTGGCTAAAAGGACAAGACTCATATGCTATGTCACAAGCAAGAAAAAACTGGAACAAGTCCCATTTCAGTCTAATTCCCTGCATAATCTCAGTGGTGTTCCCAAAACCTTCCTAGACAGAACACAATTTTCTTCTCCTCTGCTCCTATGAGCGGCACAGACTGCTCTGGTGTCATCCCTACTGTCACCTGGAAATGTCAGGCCTGTGTTACACCCCTCTAACCCATCCTTAGGAACAGCGACAGCTGCACCTGAAATAGATGTTCCCTGTAAAAGAAATCATCAGGAACTTGTTTAATTTAAAACAGGGGGGAGGGGGGGGAAGGCAGCAGTGTGAAGTCCTACTTGTTATAAGGTAGATCACTGCATCCTGCACTATGAACTCAGCTGGGATCCAGATTGCTTTGCAGATAGAGCAGGAGGAAACTGTGACTTACACCCACTACAACTGTACCTACAGCCAAAGAATGAGATAACTAAATGCCCTTGGGGAGATATGAGAGGCATTTGAAGCATAAAAATTGCTTACCTTTCCCTTACCAGGTAGGCAGATAAACACAAATGTCTCTGTTCAATAGTGCCTGACAGTCTGATGCAAGCCCTCAAAAGCAAAGAAAATTAAGGCTTAGAGTAAACCATGGTGCAAGGATGTGCATCCCTAGTGACAGAACTTTCCCCATCATCTCCAAAATAAGCAGTTCCAGAGAACTGCATGAGTTGGCAGAGATCATGGGCCCAGTGAGCGTGGGAGAGCAGAGGCTGGTGCTTCTGTGCAGGACATGGGGCCCTGCGTGTTTCATACGGGCATTCCCAGCTTCCCAGGTGCTGTGCCGTGTTCAGACTCTCAGTCATGTGGCTGCTGGGACACACGCAGCTTACCACATGCTAAGGGAGGGTGGGAGCAATTTGCTTTACTGCTCCTGCCAAAAGCCTCTATTACTAAATGTTATGAAAGCTCTGGAGAGGCAAAACATTCTTAAAACCACTTTACTAAAATTAGTAACACCTGAAACTCCCCCCCCTTGTTTATGGATAGCAGGGCTGAAGGAGGCAAGGAGCAAAAGCAGAGGCAGAGAAGGCTCCACTTTCTCTGCAGCGTGACAGACCAAGGGAATCTTCAGATAATTTCAGCTGGGTAATTTCAGCTGGCTGCTGAAACATTGCCTGCTTCCCCCAGAGTTCAAGCAGGGAGCAAGACTGGTTTTCCATCTACAGATGCAAAGTATTAGGTATGGACTAAGTGTTGGATTACCATACCAACACCTCTGAACTACCTTCAAAGTGTGTAACACTTTCATCTCCATGGCATCCTTGTAGCTATTTGGATATTTGTCTTAGGGCAGCGAGGCAAGCACATGGTCTGCAACTTAGCACAGTTGTGCAGAGGCAGGGACTCCTACCTTTGCCCTGTTCTCCACTCCTGCCCTTCTCATGGATCACTTCCTCTGTGGATGCCGAGCCAGAGCAGCACTGCTGCCTCCCAGGCTCCTTTCCTGATGTTGCACTCCTGATCCATACCGTGGGAGAAGGGAAATTTAAATGTGACCACAGAGAGAGATTTAAGAGTGGAGAACCTTAAATCTCTCTCAAACCTTAAAATTATACTCCCATGCCATGGCCGCTCTGTGCCTTGGGCCTGCTTCCCCTGGGACACGTCAGACCCTGTGCGTGGCAGGCTCAGCCCAACAATCCATGCTATTCCCTTTGCTGCTTGCTCACCCTTAGCACAGGCTAAATAAATGTTTAGCCCCTGCCTGGCACCCAGGAGGCTTTTGCTTTACAAAAGAGACAGGAGCCATGTTCAAGCTCAAGTCTCTGAACTAACAGGCCACCCGAAGCAGATCAAGCTGCTTTTGTACCATCTCCACTCTTCGTAATATGTGGAAACCTCTGCTTGGACTTCTTTGGCAGTGACTGGCATTAAATCATGGGGAACTGTAATTTTGTCTTATTTATATCAATTGTAATTTCTAGCAAATATAATTGTTGCATTCTGCACAGGACCATAGACCCTGGGGGAATCTGTGTGCGGAAAGGACTGGAATAAAGCTCTGGTGCAGAATAAGAAGGTTGTGCAGGCGCTGATCTGCACCTTTTGCATACAGACCTGCCCCTGAGCCCCTCACTCCAAACCCTCCACGGGCCACAGGAGGGACAAGGCAGGGGGCACAGAGGGTCCCACTCTCCCCACATGGTTGGGGTTTGGGTTTCCTTAAGTTCTTCGAATGATAATGGAACGTTTTCTGCAGGGCTTTCTGCACATGTACTGATCTGCATGAACCCAAACTCTGAATCAACAGAGATTATTTTTATGAGAAATAAAGACAAACTTGCTGTTCAACATTACCAAACCACCTGATATCTGATAGCCTCAGCTCTTCATCGGCACAAGGTATGGTATGCACATTAAAGTCAGAGATTTTTTATCAGACACATACAGGGCACCTCTGTCAATATTTGACCATGTTTTTCCATGTCACTGGACACTGATCACAGAAAATATCATTTGGCATAACAGGAATTCAGCACATAGCTTAAGTGCTGAAGGAAGGACATGGAAATAATGAAGCAAGGCACGGTTTTAAACAAATGTATTCCAATGTTTGGAAGACAAAGGGAATTTGTCTCCCATCTGTGTCATGTTTTCTTTCAATGCACATACACAGAACTATTTGTATTGAGGGAAAGAAGCAGTCTCACTTCAATTCACTGAAATTATGGACAATGCACAGTCCCCAGGAATCCTGTGCCAGCCCAGGACTTCAACAGGCTTTACCCAAATTGTGCCTATACACACACACACACACACACACACACACACACACAGACACTGGGCCAAGTGCCCCCAGCTTTCCTCTTCCACAAAAGGTTTTTAACCTTCAAGTAGCATTCAAAGCACACTTACATCTCTGAGTTGCTGTTACTGAGTGTCACATTGGCATGCATTACTCACCTTGCTCTTCTTATGTTTCATGGTACTTCTCACTCAAGAAACCACCACAAAAAATAGTATTTTTTAAGAATCCCATAGCACTCAAAAGCCATGAACACCTAAATACCCACAGACTGAAGGCAGTGCAAGTAGCCTGAGTCTGCACCCACTTAAGACAACAAATGCTTTATTACAGCCTGCAGCAAGGCTTGGACTTAAGCCAGAGCTGATTGGGAAAATCACTTTATGATTGTCTTCAAAAGCCTTCAGTGGAGCCATTCCACCAGTACAATTCCCAAATTCTTAATGGTTTAAAAACCAGTCAAACTAACCTTTACTTGGAATCATTGTAAGCACTCTTTTAAAGTCCTTTCAGGCCATAGTTTGAATGTGACACCTGAATTACATGAGGGCACCTGGTCCTGGTGGGGAGACACCTCTTTGGGTAGGCCAGGAAGGATAAGGCTGAAAGGAACTCTGCTGGGCCAGAAGGAAAAGGTCAGGGTGGAATGCAAGGGGACACCCAACTGGGTCAGACTACCCCCAAATTCCTCACTGTCGTGCTGAGGTCACTGACACTTCTGTGCAGGTCTTGGAGTGTGTGTGTGTGCCTTGGTGTAAGGTCGTGCCCTTCCCCTGCGTCACTCTCCATTCTTCTTGGGAACTCCTGGTGTTTCTTGGCTCCTGCACACACTTTTCACGCACAGGGGAGCACCTAGCCCATAGAGAACATTTTTTTCTGGCTGTAATCTTGATGGAAAATGTCGTTAGTGATGGAGAAAGGAATTCAGGAGATGACTGAGAAGTGCCTGAGGGAGAACTTTCATATCTATTTGCACAAGAGACATGGTGAGCATGCCACCAAAGAAGTCAAGAGAAGCGTTAACAAGGCAAGGGGAAAGTGCAAGAGAATTTCTTCCCTTTCAGCTCCTTGGGAGTCCTGCCTGTGTTTCAGGGCATCGGTTTGCTCTGGCTAACCCGGACAGCCTGAAAGGGCACTCACTACTTTGACAGCCAGTGCTGCAGGAGTCATCTGTCCCAAGACACAAGGCAGATTAAGCTACCAAGGCACCGTGCCAGAACTACAAAAACTTATACCCAAAAACTCAGCACCTGAGACTCCAAGTTTCCAAAAACCACAAACACAGACAAGGCCACTCGGAGGCCTTCTTTGAGTTTCCCTTCCTGAAGAGCATTCCTCCAAGAAATGCCCATGAACATGCAATGCCTTGAAAAGAAGGGGAAAAGCACAAAATTCTCAGCCAAATCTTGCATGTTCTGCCACGGCCTGAAACTCGCGGTCCCCTTCCCACCCCGTGTCACTGACTCATCCCGCCCTGCTTCCCCCGCCCAGAGGTGGCTGCTGGCAGATCAGGGCTGCACTCAAGGGAAGCACTCAGGTCCTCCCTGTGGTGAAGCTGCCACAGCCCCCTGCGAGGCCCAGCTATTGCCCCACAGCCTTTGAATTTGGCGTTGGCATCTATTAAAGCAGTTTCCTGGAACAGTGCTCACGGCCAAATCCGCTGCCGCGCTCTGTCAAGCGGCCAGCAGAAGTCAATAAAATGTGGGATTTGCCATAACAATGGGACACAAACAGACTTAGCCTTACGTACTGAAATGATGTCAAACGCATTAGCTTTGTCCGAGTTACTCAGACATTCTTGCGAAGCTCGGCCCTGTCCTCTTGTGTCTCGAGCCTGGCTGTGCTGTTTGCCAGAGGGAGCTGTGGAGAGGCCTCTCTGCTCAAGAGCCTTGAACACAGAGAAAGGAAGGATTCTTGCATTCCCTGTGCCCCTCAAACAAAAAAACTAAATAACAATATATGCCTCGACTACCGAGTTCAGCTCATCCCAAACTGCTCCAGAGAATAAGCACTTAAAGCAGTTTTAACCCTAATCTGTCCGTGAAGCTGTGTCTCATAGGCTGTTTTTATGTTTATACCTATGAAAAATGGAATTAGAATTTTAATTTGACTCAAGCAACCTCTCATTTAGACGTTTGCTTGCCCACAGGCCATGGGTTTCATATCAAGTCAAACCCTGCTCTCAACCAAAACCAGCCTGTGCCCCAGCTCCCAACCCCGGCGGCCACACAGAGTGAGCTCTTCCCACGTGTGCAGCCAAGAGCCAAAAGGGCCTGGAGTACCAGTGCTCCCAAACCAGCCCAGTGAACAGTTCCCTCTCGTGCACACCTCCTCCGGCTCGCCAAGGTCTGCTGCTCACAGAACCTGCTCTCGCTCCCATTCAGTTCAGCGAGAGTAGGAGCAGCCCCAGGTCTAGTCATGGTACAAGATTTTATTGCTGTCATGATAGTTAATGACTACTTACACTGAGATTTTTAATGAGTACCTGCACTTTTTTTTGTTTGTTTCTTAACTGGGTCATAAAGGAGGAGTCCCAAGTGGTTTCCTGGATTTGCAGTACAATAGGGACCTCTACAGGCGTTCGTTCCCCTGTTCTGAGCCAGGCTCAGGACAGGTAAGAGCAGCCACACCAGAGTTCCGTGACACACAGACCACAGAGCAGCCAGCACTGGGTTCTGTGCCAGCATTCATGGAAATCAGCAGGGCTATCAAGACCCTGCCTGTGACAAGGTGGGAGCTGACTGAATCCAGCCTTCAGATTATTTATCTGCATCTTTCAAATTGTCTGGTTTCAAACGCTTACACTTTGCCATGATACTTTTTAGAACAGCTCTAAAAGTTAAAACACAAACAGAAAATCGGCACTCATATCACACAAGAGAGAGAACTGAAATGAATATCCAAAAAGAAACTCTTGCTGTTTGTCATCAAACTTGCATTTAACCAAATCTGACCTGTCTGTTCCCTCTCTCGACACTTACTGTGTTATTGATCTACCCCAGCACCATTTCTTTAAAGAACTCACAGAAGAATGATCTACTTTTTAAAAAGGTTTGAAGTTTTATGTGTCTCCATCACGTGACTTTAACCCCTCCTTGTTTTAGTTCTCCACAGGACATCATGCTTAAAGCCTTGCTTCCTAGGGATGGTCTAGAGACACTCCACTAAGAACTGCAACCTTCAGGGGTGACAGGAGATATCCTGAACTTAATTATGAAATCAATTACATTGCCAAATTAGCCTCCTCCTAGTGGGATGCATTGCCACCTATAATGTATTTCATGGACCAGAAATGAAACAAAACATGTAATGGGTGAAAAGAAGTACAAAGCTCTAAAATTTTGCCAAGAGGAATATGATTTTTTCAGTTTGATTTTTGGTTTTGGGTTTTTTGGGTTTTTTAAGTGGAGGGAGTGTTGGGGTGGGTTTGGTTTGGTTGTTTTGTTTTTTTTTTGGGGGGGGTTGTTTTGGTTTCTTTTTTTGCTTAAAGTTGAGAGTCAATAGGGAGTAACCAGTTTCATGGCTAGTTCTTAGTACACAAACACAAGCCAGGACTACACTGCTGCAGCAGCACAAATCAGATTTGTACTGTACTGTAAGTGGAATGGAGAAGAAACCCTGGTATATCCAAATATACTGTGGGTTACTACAAATAAAGAGAAAATCTCCAAGGAGAAACGGTCTCCTACCTGCCTGCCAGCCACCAGTGTGCCCTGGCAGATAGGCAGGACAGGGACACTGTGTACTCAGAGCATCAGTCCATCTCCTTACACGTCCCTCCAAAACTACAGGTAGTGTCTTTAAAGCCATCTTTATCCCAGGCTTCCATCTCACTGTTTGAAACAGACCTTGCTGGGATCAGGGAAAGTGCAGGCCACCCACACACCTGAGCAGAAAATGGGAGCTGGATTCAGGGAAGATATTCCAGTGGCAACCCAGCACACCTGCACAGTGGCTGCAGATGCCAGTGAAGCAGGTTCAGGGCTGGGTGGCTTAAGGGCAGCTCAGCTTGAGAGATGTGCTGCAGGAAAAGTCAGTGTGGTTGCACCAGCGTGGATCATTCACAGGGCAAGTGCTCTGTCCATCAGAAAGGAAGATCCTGGTCTTTGATGTCTCTGGCTTGGCCTTGCTGAGCTACTGCCCCTCACAGATGAAGCAGCCCTGCCTAAAAGTCACATAAACACAGAGGCTCCTCTTGAAATGACAGTTTTTGGCACGTGCAGCAGGAATGGGAAGGAGAAACTCTATGACTCTCTTAATTATGCCACTACGGAAAGAGTCTGAGCCTGATAAATTAGCTAGGAAAGATGATCCTGATCCTCTGACAGGCCAGTTCTGCAGGAAAATCAGCACTGTAAGCAGCAACACACCATTCCAGGCTGGCAGCATCTGTCACTTATCAAGGCAGGGCTCTACAGGGCTGGCTCCATGAAGCAATCTGAGGCCATGCAGATTCCCTCAGCCAAACTGCACCGTGAGCCAGCCACGCAGCGACGCCTCGCACACAGCTGGGGCCTGCTCTGAGGCTGTGCTTCTGCAGGACAGGCACACAGCACCCCTTCCTGCTGCTGGAAGCCGTGACACCACTTGGAAAAAGAAAACTAGAATAAAGCAAGCACCTTCTTTTCCTTCCCTTCTTCCTGCCTCCCCTTCTTCCCATCTTCATCTTTTCATTTTATTCGCATTCTGCCCCGGACACAAAGTCTCATTTTGCATGGTACAGGCTTATCTGCTGTTTCACTCTCCAGTTTTTCTTCCCCTAGCAGAAAAATATCAGCAAACTCTCCCTTCCAAAGCTGCCTTAGGCCTGAAAGCCAACTAGAAAAACATATTTCATGATGTAGTCTCCTGCTAAATTGTGGCACTTAAGCAGGCCTTCCTTTTCACTTATGTGTAACCAAACATAGAAAAAAATCAAGTCAATGTATGTTGCTATAAATAAAAAATGGCCTCACTGCAATGAGTAAATACCACTGAAGAGGCACTTGCAAATTCTGCAAGGTACCTGCTTGGCCTGTGGTACACAAAGGATGTGACAAGCATCAGTAAGAGGACATGCAAAAAAAAAAAAAAAAAAAAAGGCATTCT
>VWZN01000905.1:40006-76822 GCA_013396955.1 Regulus satrapa
AGGCATCTCTCTCCAACAGTTTTCTTTGGGAAAGGTGAAGTCCAGTTGTTCCAACTCGTGCCCTGAGAACTTCTGTGACAAGTGCACCCTGAGCCAGTTGTGTAGGGTGTGTGTCTGCTCCAAGGCACAGACTCTGCAACGGAGAAAGGCTGGTCCTTGGGAAGTGAATCCAACACTGGCAGTGTGAGCACAGGAAGAGAAAACTCACTGGGGAGAGGGAGATTCACTCACGTGACAAAAACTCTGAGGCTTTTCATCCTTTGGATATTCAGCTCAACAGCTTTCTCCAGAGACCAATGAGAAAGATCTCTCACCTGTGTTTTCCTAATAACATGCACATTTTCAGTTTCCATGTGAGATGGGTGAAGGGTGTTTTTCTGTTTGTGAGGATTTGCAGACTGGAGTTTGCAGACTGGAGTTTACACCTAATTGCCCTCTCACCACATATGTGTGACAGAAAATGTTAGGGCCACTACCAAAAGCTGACTTGAAGACTGTGAAGAGCACAAGTTATCTGGAAGTGGAACCTAAGAAGAATGGAAAGGAGCAAACAGTGCAAAGATTTGAAGATTTGATGAGAGATGAAGAAGACAAAAAGACGGAGAGTTGGAAAATGCTGGTGTCAATGTCCAGCCATCCTTTTTGTTTGTGCATATGCTGCTTGCTCCCTCTGTTACACGGGATTCCAAGCAGTGTGTGATGTGCTGTTTTATTTACTGGTATCACAGAGCCAAGATAGCTAAGCTGCTGATCAGGATCCCCACATGAGAAGCCTCCTGAACTTCAGACCATTCAAGTGCCACACGCACCTTCAGCCTTTCAAACCCCACCTTTCCTAGGCATTTCAGCATTGTCACCATAGTCTCACAAATACACAGTTTTTAAAACAAACAACATGCATCCTTGCTGTGAAAATTAACTCACATAACAAAGAAACGGAGCTTTCAGTAGGGCACCTGAATTTTGGAGTTGATATTAACCCCCCAAGGTCTCAAAGTACCAACTGCCTTTTCCTGGTAGATGGCTGAGCGCAGCGGATGAGTCTACAATGTGCAACAACCAAAATGAAAATCTCTGAGAGCCACCTCTAGTCACTTCAGCACAGGCAAACACTCCAGCTGTCAGTGAGAAGTCCCAGTTAGTGCCACCATCTTCAGAACCAATTCTCTTCCCTTTTCCTTGAACCAAATCTTTGTACGTTCCCGATTCTTTGTAGATGAGATGAACACAACCAAGCATCCGATATGGAATCTGTTAGTCCAGGGTGGAACTGAATCCCTAAAATAATTTCTTTCTTATGTGAGTGGTCACATTGTGCCCATAATGTGCAAATGGAATAGAGAAAGTCTGTTTCCTGGGAAAAGCTATAGTGAAGTTTCATAATGAAATTCCAGCTTCTCTAGCAATTCAAGTCTTGTGCAGAAATCAGGGTGCAGCAAGGCAATGCTCTGTCTGAGATTCCATGGAACTGAGGAGCTGCTATAGGAAGTTTAGGAGAAGTTCTTTGTCACAACTCCATAATCCATTTTGAGAAAGGCGTCTGGTTGAGTTGCTTATGAAAACAATAAGAACATGCCATGCCCAGAGGTGTCACGATCTAATTTTCCAGGAATTGCCTACTCTCGATATTCTAATTTAAGGAATGCTTCAAGAACCAGACATTTTCCTCAGTCCAAAGCATTTTCTGTCTTTTATGGCACCAGAAGCTGATACTTGGCCCAGCACACCAAAGGTAACTGTTGGGTTGGGAGAGGGCTGTTTATCCACACACAGCCAGCAGACACCGAAATCAGAACCCAAATGGTTTGTGGTCAGTGTATGATGTCCAGAATACCGCTCCACTGTGAGGGAGGTGGTGCTTATCCTCCAGAGGAGAAAAAAGAAGAAAACAAAACCAAACAAAACCAAGTGAAATACACAAAAGACCAAAGCAGAACACTGTACGAGCACTTGAAATGACCGAAAACAGCTAAAACCAACCAGTCCTCCCCACGGCAAACACTGGGCCACAGGACAGTGCTGAGGGGCCTGCCAGTGTCCTCAGCTGTTTGGACCTGAGCATGAGCCACCCTCACCCAAGAGAGGAAGTCTTTCTTCAACAACACACAGAGCCTGTCAGTCCTGCGGGAGCTCCCTTGGCGCACTCCTCTGCCGTTCCCTCGAGTTCATCTCCTCGGCGAGGCCGGGGTACCTGTCCGATGGCTCAGGGGGCCTTCCACCTCAGCAGGCAAAGCGGTGAGCGTTCCAGCGCCAGGGCTTTACAACGCCGTCTCGCCCACGCACACTTTGTAGGGGGATTTCAGCTTCCTGCATCTAAAATGGACACCGTCACGTGATTTATACCCCTGAAACTGCAGCAGCCTGCGCAGAAGCAACAGCTAATCCCCTAACTCACTTATGGAGCCCAGAGGAACCCAATTCAGACAACTGCACCACTGGCCCCACTGGTAGATCGGAAATCAGAGGTATAGAGCATTCATTCCTTTAAGATCACACCGCAGATTAGCAGCAGGCAGAAACACAATCTCACCACAGATTAGTAGCAGGCAAAAACACAATCAAAACTCTGCCCACTAAAATTGGGATCAATGTAATCAGAAGGTTCCAGATTTCCCATACCTCTTTCTTACATAGCAGTAGATGATAGCGAGTATTCCACTGGTCAGTATTCCTACACCAATTCCCACAGCAATGTAGCGCTCGTAAGAATTATGTGCATATGAATTTAGTGTTAAATGTTCACACCTCTCTCCATTATAACCTGCAAGGCACCTACAAAATAAATACACACCATGCAAAAATGATTCAGAACTTGTTTTGCTTTTTATTTCAAACATGAATTCGTTTTCACCAGTTTTAAACAAATCACAAGAAGTCTAAACAAGCAGGGGCTGAGCCTGGTGCTCACTCAGAGCCTCTTCCCCCCACCAAGACTACCAGTTGTCCCAGTTTGTCTAGTTTAAAGCTAGCTTGAGCACTGCAGTCACAGCTGCAATGCAGCCTAAACATCCCCTCCTCATGCAGGGTGTGGACCAAGATCATTGTGTTCTGCAGATCCTTAGCTGTTGTAATGTCTCCAAAGGCCAAGGCTGCCCAGTATGCATCCTACAGAATTGTAAGGACACCATGGGCCTGATTTGTGTGTGGTTGGGGAATAAGGGATTTTTAGCCCTTGATATGTTGGAAGATCCTGCTCCCTTTAAGTAATCACTGTGAACACCTATCGATTCCTCTACTACTTGCCCCAGCACCAGCTGTGATTTGAGGTGGCACCATGGCAGTGACTTACAAAGCTGTGAATTGCCCCTCTCCCTTCCTTAGTTTTACACTAGCACAGCACTACAGCCCTGTTAGCAGTCCTGAGGCACCACAGCACTCAGGTCTGTGCCAAACTCGATTCCTGCAAATACATGACTGACACTGTGAAGCTGCACGTGCAGCACATAAAGAATGAATGCCATTAATCCATTTTGGAAGAAGTATATAATAGGCAGCTTCCTTACTTGCATATGGGTTTCCTCAGTTCGCTGTGGAAGGCGCAGAGCCCATTGATACAATAGCTGTGGTGTTCCTCAAGGCAGGTCTGCATCAGCTTCAGGAGCTTTGGCTGCTCTGTATAATCTACTGTCAAACAGAATAAAGCCATGTTATGTTTAGGACCAAACATCATTTGAACATATTTTCACACCTAGAGCAGAACAGACACTGTGTGCAGCAACCACTCAGCACGTCAATTTACTGTGCGGTGTCTCGTGAGCTGATTCAGTCAGCACTGAACAGAGCAAGCTTCTGAGACAGTCCAGCACAGCTTTGAGAAAGCAAAAATAACACTAAACTCTAAATAAATCACTTGCTCTCCAGGAACGTGTACAGAAATGACTATGGGAGATTCACACAAGATAACATCAGCACTATCCAACCTGCAATCAGAAAAACTGTCCTAGGAGTAGCAGGGGTTTAGGACACAAGGAGAGCACTGCATTATTCTCAGCATTGTTCCCAGTCTGAATTCAATAGTCAATTGATGTTTTCTTTTCTTTAACCCAAGACAAACTATTGCATTTCTAGTGCTCCTGGCTGCCTGCTCTGCAGCCATGAGTGAGGATGAATGGTGGGACTCCTCCCTCCCCCCCTTCTCCGTGGTTTAATGTTAGCTGAGTGTCCCATGTCAGTTGTAAGCTGCCAAGTCTGCCTGGACGGTTTTGCTGGGCAAGGGTTCAGTCCATGGCTACCAAGACTCTGAACTTGTGCTAAATTCTAAGCAACTGGGTCAACAAGCACACTTCTTGCCCAGAAAATTCTTACCTTGTTCCCTTATTCATGTGGCTCAAATGGGAATAAAGAAGTCATGGGAACAAGGTGCAGCAGGTGAGGAGAAAGCTCCAAAGCTTCACCATCACTGCAAGCATCTGTTCCAACTGGTCTCTCTACCCAGTTACAGGAATCACTGGTGGGGTGGGGTGTCCAAGCAATGACTTACTATTTCAGGGGACTGCCTCAGTGACAGCTGAAGGTGATTTCCTAACCGAGTGCATGTCAACACCAACTTTCAGTTATGACCACAAGAAAAATAACATTTTGCAGCAAGGTGACAAGGTCTGCTCAACAAAGGTGACTCAACAGAGGTACAGCAAGCAGAACCCTTCCTTTCTGACTAAGTGCTGAATCAAGGTCTGGAGATAGTACACTTGTGGAACCATTGCCACGGACAGAAGCCTCAAGCCCACTTGAGGGCAACTTGCGATCCCACCACACACTTTTCAGGATTAACAGCACCAATCCCCTAAATTCCCAATCAAATTCCAGTCTGAGCCATTTCATGGCAGGAACCTCTTCCAAGCAGCTTGGGGGGTTTTTTTCTTCCTTCTCTCTGCAGCTTTATCAGAGATGACAAGCAATGGCAAACAGATGCTCTCTCTGGAGCAGCTCTCAACTTAAGCTGCGAATGATGTGGTTTGGACACCCAAAAGGCATGATGCTATCACTGACACTCAGATCAAACACAATTCCTTTAGAACAGTGCCTCTCAAACCTGACAGAGTAATCAGACTTCCAGTTTAGCAAGAGACTTAGGGAGAACCAGACAATTCAGGTCTGCTTGAAAAATGACATGTTGGCTTACTGCACTTCCTCAGGAAAAGCTATAGAGGTGGGAGAAGCATGTCTTGTTTTAGAATGAACTTTTAATAGCTGAAAAAAGGGCATCTTATCCATCCTTCCACAGAGAAAAAGTTACCCACAAGTTTCTCTTCATACTGTGGAGCCTAGAAACACAATGCAAGGGAGGAAGTTGGTGCTGGCTAAAAAGGAGCTCTAGTATCCAGCTTTAGCTCTGTTCTGGCCGGCTCTGGGAATGCTGCTGACGACCTCTAGAGACAGGCTTGTTGGCTAAGAGCACAGCCAGCAAAGGACCAGGCCTTAGAGGGACAGGCTTCAGGAAGAATTTAAGAAAGAGCAGTTTTCATGAAGAATAGACAGATTTTGGGACAAGAGATGGATGACCCTACTGGCTCTGTACACAGTACGCTGCTCTCTGATGAGGAAAGCACAATGGAAAACTTGTGGTCAGTAGAGCTGCAGGGCTCAGCATGCCAAGGAGATCCAGGATGCTGGGGACCTGCAAAAGCACATTCTGGTTAGGTCTAAAGTACCTGCAGAACAGCTACCTAAGCTCTGCAGGGAAGAGTTTCAGAAAATAGACAAGGACACATTCACACTTGTCCCAGGAGCCTCCTCACTCAGGCACCAACTGCTTTGAATCACCATTTCAGCACAAAGTGTACTAGAAAATCACTAAAAATAACCCTTCAGTGGGAATCTTTAGCCAGCATTTCCCACTGCCCAAAGTACCACTCTTCTGCTAGGCTCTGCAAAGGTGTCTTTGCACAGGTTTAATTTTTCATTTCCATCTCTTCCACGAAGGAATGAAAAAAAAAAAAAACATAAATTCACACCCCAGAGGCACAAACTCCCCAGCCACCTCTACCCCAACTTCCACCAGATGGATTTCCACATCCCAAAACGTCTCCTCGCTCGCTCCACTGCTGCCGGGAGGTGGCAGACTTCCACTTACCCACATTTGCAGGAAACCTGGCTTTGTGCAGACACAGGAACCCCCTGAGTGCTGCTGTCTTTAGAAACCCAGGTCAGCCTGGAGCAGCAGCCTGCCTAGAAAGCACTTGAGACAAACCAACACATTCCTTTGTCGCCGTCAGGAGGAACAGCTTGGTCCGTTGTGGGTAAGATCATCTATTAAGTCTACACACAAAAATTCCATGTGCTAATTATTTTGACATTGCAAAAGTACAAATTACCTCTGAAAGAATGAGTCTTGAAAACAAAAAGGATGACTTCCTAGTCTGCCCCAGAGAATTATGTTAATTCCTATCGTACTGTCCGCCTAGATACTAAACAAGCTGTTGAATAAACAGGTCCATGTGCCCTTTCATGTCATGTGAGGAGAGAGAAACATGCCGTGTAAGCACTTGACAGCTGCCTGCAACTGACTCATTCAAATAGATACACCTGGCAAGATCTGACATGAAACCAAGGCTGCAGGTACTTGGAAGCCCGGGCTTGCCAAAACTAACAGACTGGCAACAAAAGGAGTCAGCCAGTAAGACCATGACAGCTCAGTCCTCAAGTATGGTGCATCGGGGAGGAAAGGCAGTGGGAAAGGGGAGGCAGGGAAGGGCTCAATCCCAGGTCCAGGGCCTCCTTTAGAGGCTGCATGGAACCAGCTGATGGCCATCAAGAGATTCCATATTTTTCCCCAGTGCAACCAAGACCTTCCCTACTCCTGGCTGCTCATTTTGCTATGAAGGCTCTTCGTCAGCCCAAACACCACCAAAAGTTCTTCGTCCTTGCCGTGCCAGCTCCCAGCTCCTCTCCATGACCTTTCCCCCTCTTAGCTAATCACTGACCCTAAAATTCCCCAGCCCCAGCACCGTGACAAGTAAAGCCTATGTGACATAAAAGAAGGAAATAGGACCAGATCTTGTAAATTGCAGGCAAAGAGATTGAACAAAAATTAATGTTTTTCCACAAACAGCACCTCAGTCTCCAAAGGACTTGAATCCCACAAGAAACTGCCAGTTTTTCCAGTGATACTGAACCAGGAATTAATGTTCTTAGAACCCAGTATTACTGAACCCTGGCAGTAAATTTTACTATGAACATACACTGAACAGGAACAGAAGCTAACAGGAAACTGGAGAGATTAAGTTAATTCTCTGGTGTCTTTTTAAGCATTTCTTTTCAATCTCCTTTCTGGAAAGGCTGTTTATTAACTTTTCACTGGCTTTGTAAGAGGTTCACCAAAATATACTTTTAACTCCCTGTGTAAATGTGTGCTTTAATGTTTGTGAATTTGATTCCACCTTTGAGTAGAATTCTCTCAAAGGAAGATGCAGGTGTCCAATTGACTACCACAGCTCCAGCTGCCACAAAGGTTCACAGACTACTGCAGACATGGCTGTGACCCTGTAAATAAGCCTCCTCTTTGTTGAAACATGACCCATCCCTCCTGCTTTCTAGAAACAACACAAACAGGGCACTTAACGAGCCACAAGGTATTTCCACTTCATTACCCTTCCTATTTGCTGTATGCAGCTCTGCAAGAATAGTGTCACAGAGAGACTAAACCAGACCACAGTGCTGCACTGATAAACCAAAGTACTGCGGTCAAAAATCAACACCTTACCAACTTCACATGCATACGAGTGTGTATACATATTTTATGTATGTATATATAAGAAACCCACACCTATGAGTGTGGATGAATGTATATATAACATTGTACCATTATAAGAGATCGGAAATGAAAATAAAACAGGTGGACTTGTTACGGCAAAATAATAAAAATCTTATGGATCTACTATAAAAAGCTTGGAAGACATCCTGTGATGACTTAGAATTAACAGAAGATTATTTTTATGCCTGTTTATATGCCTTTTAAAGTACAGAGACACTAAAAAGTATTGCAGTTAGATTCCTCTCCACCTTTACTGACCTGCCAAAACCTCATTCCCAGATCGAACAGCTCTCCCAAAGCAATGACATCACCAGCATCTCAGGTAACATTAAGAATGCAGCTGGCAGGATAAACACAGCTCTGCTCTCACATGTTGGCAGGTAAAAGAGCCTGAGTTCACATTTCAGTCAGGAAAGAGGAAGGAAGATGGAAGACAGCCAGCACTCTGAGGAGGGCTTGAAAGCTCAGACAGCCAAAAGCAAAACTGCAACAAAGACAGAAACTACTGAGTAACAACCCGTGAGAGGCATTGCTCAAAGTTGTGCCTGTTCATCTTTACTTGTGCGCATAAAGGTGCATCGCTGAGGACAGACAGAAACCAAGCACCAGGCAAAGGTAACAGAAATTGCCATCAAAACCCCAGATCATCAGCCTTAAAATGTCTTCTTCAAATTATGTCTGAACTGGAGATAAATGATCCTTCAGCTGATCATTGCTGAGTCTACCCCAGCTGGGTGGCAGCTCTTACTCTTGAGAGGCTTCAAAGGCTCCAGGAAGAAATCAGCTCATCTCACAAATAAAACTCACAAATCCAACAGTGTCCAAGGGACCGAGCCTCACAGCAGCTAACACCACAGATTTTGGTGGAGATTTTGGTTTGTTGGTTGGGTTATTTTCCTAACTGACAGATTAACAGAGACAAACAGAACAAAAAAGCAGTACCTTCAGCGTTGTTTTTTGTCCAATTATTCCATAAGTCAGTGCTGAGGGATGAAGCAGTAATAGCTGACTCTTCACTCAGTGCCCCCATTGCTGTGTAATGCAAATAGATGCTTACTGGAACAGAAAAGCTCAGTATATCTATTGAAGGTTCATTTCATCCAGAAAGCACTTCATACAAGATGGACTTCAAACAAACCCCAGAGAACGCAGCAATATAATAACAATTAATTTAAAACACTCTTGCCTCAAACTTCCTTTTGACACAGCATAATTATCATTGTGGGACAACAAACGATGGCTTGCAAATTTCCCAAATACAAATCCATCCTGTTTTCCATTCTATTATCTTGCACAATTTACAACACAGATACATGTAACATACTACAACCTTACACCTATTTACCAGTTTAAGTAGCTTATTTTCAAAGAGTCTAAATTATATCAGTTAAAATTTCATCCAGGTTTCAAATGATTGAAATAGCTCTGCTTCACAATCTCTCTGCACGCCTCCCACCCCACCGCCTATTTAAGAAGGAGAGAAACACTGCTTAACAAAGCCTTGGACCTCTCAACACAGAAAAGCCTCTTCCAAACCTACCTTTCAGCAAAATATAGATTAGCATTCCAAATGCCATGGCAGGCAGCTGCTTTAACACCTTCTTAGGTCTTCTTTCCAGGTGGCTTGCTTGCTCTGCTTATCTGTGCTCCCGTGTTTTCTCTTGCACTTATAGCCAGAAAGCGTCATCTCCTGTACTCACCAATCAAGAAAAGGTGCATCTGGTAACAACCTAACCCCCGGGGCAACCACACATTTATTTAGGAAACTGCTATTATCTAGCAATGGCATCAGGTTTTCTTTTGAAACCCTGGTTTCCTGTTACCTGTGGGCATAATTGTGCAGGCAAAGGTACAGTTTTAGAGCGAGACCCAGAATCTGACAGAACAGAATAACAAAAAAAAACCCCAGCAAAACAAAGGTAAGCAAAACAAAACACGATGTGAAAACGTGATGTTTCTTTCCCTTCACCATGTACAGGTTGTATATTTCTTCCAGGAGCATATTCACCCTCAGGATGCGACACCGAAGATCAGAGTGCAGAGAGCAGTCCCTGCTCTGCTGATATTCCTCCCCGGTCCTCCCTGTCCCTCAGTCCCCACCATCCAGAAGAGGAACTGCAGGGACAGCTAGTGCCGAGGATAGGAAGCGATCAGACACAAAGATAATGGACGATGTTCTTCATCAGTGACTGCCAGCGGGAGGCCTTTGATCCCGGGCCCTGCAAGCCTGAGGGCTGTGCTAATCACTTTCCATTCAGCCTGGCTGTGCACAGCCCTGGAAGCAAGGCAGCCCACTGGCCAGGCACAAGCACTGAGGAAACACAGACTGAAAGAGCAGGTAAACTGTTGCCTCCTACAGCAGTAGATCCCTCCATGTCTGCCAGAAAAGCCCATCTCTGCCTCTCCAAGAAGTGACTGTGCTTCATGAGAACAGTCATACTTTTCAGATAAAGTGAAGGGTCTCTAGAACAGACCTGTCAAACATGCTTCTTGTACTAAACCACTCTCCAGAGCTCCAAACACTGTCCAGCTTCCTTGGTCACAGGCAGCTTGGAACAAGTAGGACTGGTCTTCCTGAAGGGTACTGATGTGCCCAGACTAGAGCAGGTAATTGGAAAATCCCAGTTCAGTAACACACAGAGACATCAACAACCTGACTGACCAAAGGGGAGCTACATACTTCACCTCAGCAACAACTCTCACTTCCTCAACTGTGAGCTCCAAGCAACAAAAACATTTCTCAATTTTTATATTATAAAACTAAGTCTTCTAATAAGTTCCCTAGTAACTCTGGTTGGCTCAAGTTCTCCCTCTCCGCTGCATTCTCCTCAGTGATCTGTAGGATTACATCTAACCACTTCACATGTTAAGGGAAAAACACAAGCTAGTTATGCATATTTTAATTACGCGTTTTCCTGCTCATAGACTGCATTCCAGGAGGCTTTTCCTGACCTTTGCTATCCTGAATTATTGCAAGCCTGGACACCAATTGGAGTGCAACTCGCACACTCCCTGGACGGGAGTGTTTATGCCTACCTGGATAACCTCTGCCATCAGTTCCAAGCAGGGATGAGGCTCAGGAGCTCTGCTTTCAACACTCAGCTGCACAATGGCAGTTTAATCTGGCCTGAACTCGAGAGGAGGCGTTGTCCCGAGGCAGCACAATGGGCGCGGTGGGCAAGGCCTCGCTCTGCCTGCCACGGGGCGTTTGTCCTTGGACAAACCTTGACCAGGTCGGGCACACCAGCGTGCTTTTTGGGTTGTCTCATGGGCCCTCCCCTCTGGATGCTCCTTGTGGATGTTCTCCCAGCAGAGAGCACTCTGTGGATAGCACGCTGTGGAGCCAAGGTGCTACCCCAGCTACCACAAGATAAAGGCAAAAGGCTCGTGATGCACAACGCCCTGCGAGCAGGGCGTGAAACAGGCAGGCTAGCTGAAGGGACACAAGCACAGCGCCAGAAAGGGTTATTCTGCTGAAAACCACAGCTGGTCAGAGTTAAATCAAAGAAAACAAACAGCAGTGCAAGCAGATGTACACAGCAATGACTGACTGAACCTGTAGGGTCTCCCAATCTGCTCGTGCTTCGAACACACAATAAACAAAGGAAGAACACAACCATGCCCCAAACCACATCAACACCCTCCAGCAAGACCAAGGTAACAGTGAACAAGTTTTATTCCATCTTTCAGTCATGGGTTGATCAGTCCAAGTACAGTCTCCATAGGTGCCTTGATCCTCCTACCATTTATACTACCACATAAATTTATATTACCGCTTACATTTAAAAAGACAAGCAAGTGTCTGCACCATTGGCATTATACATTTAGCAATAATCCTGTCAAACTCCTGCAAACACTGCACTAATGGAAACTCTCAAAGTCCATCACAAGAACGGTCAGCATGGAAATGATGCTCCACCTTGACTTCTTTATGACAGTAAGTGCATTTTTGCCCTTCTCAACAACAGAAGGTAGCCATAGATTTTTTCCTTCCCCTTTCAAGTTATCCATATCCCAGTAACAAACACCTAAGGCTCCTGGTGAAAATAAATCAGTAATCCCTGCTGAGATAAAAATATGTATTAGACCAAACTATCCACCACTGCCTTCAGTGGGAATGCCACCAGTGTACACACTCAGCTGGGCTGGCATCTCAGCAGTAACTCCACTACAACTTTTACACTGCATAGGACCGTTCTAGATCCACTCAGGAACCAACTTCTGGGAATAGAAACATACTGATCTTATCCCATATGCTCTTCTCTAACCAGCTAAATACTGTGGCCATTGAAACCAAGGCTTACAACGTGGATTAAAAAAAGCCCTCTTCATGCAGTTTCAAAAAAAAAAAAAGAGAATAATTAAATGGCTTAAAGTTCCAACAAAAATATTTCATCAGGGATAAAGTTTTGTTTTCTCTTCCTCTTCATCTCCTGCCACACTATGTATGTTGTATGCATATAGTAATTTTAATTACATTCCACTCAATTCTGTTCCATTTAACTCCATTCCATTCAGTTTCAATCAAATTCAGCCTAATCAACTGTTCAGGTTTGAGGGGTTTGTGAGAGATGGGGGTATTATGCACCAAAATAATTTGTCAAGACAGAAAAAACCCAATTCTAACCTCACTTCTAGCTACTTATTCATTCTTGCAGATGTTTAAAGTCAGAATTTCACCAATATTCAAGCTTATTTGACTATTTTAAAACATTTACTGAACATGTGCATTCATATCAACATTACTGCCTGGCCATTGCTGGCTCTAAGTGTTCCAAAAAATATTTAAGGACTCTTAAGGAGTGCTTAGTGACCTCAGAACCCAAACCACGTTTTTAGAAGATATCTAGCATGTTTTAGTTTTTATATTCTTTGAACAGGTCCCAGGGGTTTACAAGATCTTGGTAACTGCCCCGTACATAGATACAGTTGTAATTTACGCCTCATTCTTCATTCTCAAACAGGTAATTGACCACCACCACCACCATACCTGTGTAGGCTGCATTCTCCAAGCCGTTTTTGCTGCAAATAAGTCAGTAGGAGGTAACAGAAAGTATTTGAACATTTTATAAACCATCAGATTTAACATACTTGACATGAAAAAATAAATACAATGTAGAAATAAATATATTCGTAGTAAAAAATAAATGTTTTGTTTAGCAATAAATAGAACAACTCAGATTCTTCTTTCAAGGTAATCCATTTGCTCTAATAAATGAGCTTTTTAGCGACCAGGAGTGTGTTCTTCAGAAGCATTGCAACAGTCATAGGTCCCACCCCTCCTGGCACTGGAGTGATAAAGGCAGCCTTCTTCTTCACTTCTAAGAGAAAAGAGAAAAAGATATTGATTAAGAATGTTTCCAAACCTTTTTTCCCTTCCACAGCTCACACATGCACGAAGGGCTGCAGCTGACAGGTACAGCAGGGAAGGGACAAGCCAAGGCAGAAGTGTTACTGCAGCCAGGGCAGGGATGGAACGTGGCCAGCACCGGGGCTGTGAGGCCCTTCTAATCTGAATGCATTACCCAGGGCTAGGTCTGGGCCAGAGTTCCACAACCTGTTCCAGCCGTTCTACCTGCAGCACGTTGCCCTTTCCCCATGGCAGCACAGGCACTCGTGCAGCCTGTACTCAGACAGATGGAAGGTTAATCCCAATGGATTCTTTTGGTAAGGGGCAATTTTTGCCCATGTGACTTGGCTGACCAGCTGTCCCAGGAACATCTGGGTGACATGAGGTCCGGATGAGCCCGGGAGAGCAGCATGGATGTGCATCACCCCCATCTGCCAGCTGGGACACTGCTCCTGCAATATCCAGGAGAGCTATGGAAGCTGGGGATGCCATCCTGAAGGTAAGGAGGTGTGTTCCTTCCCTCAACTCTCTGTTCCTGAGGAGCACCATGCAGAGCAGGAGGCTGCTGGAACTACTGCCATCAACAGCAGAGCACCAGCAACAGCCCAGTCGTGAAGTCAGCCTCTGTCTCCTACTCTGTCCTCCACATCCTAAAAAGACACCCTGGAATCACAGAAGGAAACTTAAAAGTGGAGAGGGAGACAGCACAACCTTCTTCTTTTCACATTATAGACAACAAAGACGAGAGTTGTCTTCATGGAAGAATACAATCCTAGTGGCAAAATTCCTATTGCAATTTCAGCCATAAACACTCAGTTCCTCCAGAGAAGACTTTTTTTTTTTTTTCTTAAAATCAGTGTTACTAGGGTGCCTAGATTAAACCAGGATGCAAAGGGGCAGGTCTTTCCAAAGCATCACAAAGGAAAATCTTACTGATGAATTAGCTCCAACCATGAGCCATGTAAGACTATTCAAATTCCGTGTACACCTTGAGTGCACTTAAGGTAACCTGTTTGTATGAGGAATTCACAGTAATAAATCCTGACTTGACATTCTTATCTACTGTGCAAAATGACATTGACTGGAATTACAGGTTGTTTGCAAAGGAATTCTGTTCAACTTTGCAGGAACTCACTGCAGGACAAAGTGTAGCAAATTACTTGCTAATAATGCTCTGACCATTTGGCATTTTACTAACTTTGTTAATACTGGGAGTTGGGGTTTTTTAGGGTGCCACCATGAGAGGTTTCTTTGTTTGTTAGTTTGGGGGTTTTTTTTTTTGCTTGCTTAGTAATAACCTCTTGGTAAATCATACCCCACTTTCAGAAGCATTGCTTTTTCAAAGGCACACACACACAGAGGAGACAACTGAGCAAGCATAACTGACACAAACAACATTCAATTCCACTGAAGTCACTACAGAGCAGACTCTGCCTGTCTATGAGAAGAGATTAAGAGATGGAAAACTAGGCACCTGGCTTTGGAACAAACAAGATCAATTGCTACTGCTTTAAGTGTATTTATTTTGAATCTCTTTAATCTGTGTGGTGCTTAACTATCAGGAATAAGAAGGCCTCAAAAATAGAAATATTAGAGAAGAATTTAAAAAATTGAATAGCAGGAGTTTTGGGAAGTGATACTTATTAGATTTGAAGAGTGGGGGTAAATGAAATTAATAAAATGCTGTGTGAACCAACCCCCATGGCAGGGACCTCACAAGAGCATTTGCAAAGTTAACAGCAAACATCTCACTAAACTGAAGAACAGAAGACCAAGCCTCATTGAGGAGAGATGGCAAATACAACCAGGAGGGTTTTAATTAACTCTGCTGACTGGCACCACCAGATATGCTGTCAAAATATATGGAACGGAAATCAAGTTACAATGCGGTTTCTCTTCAGATGTAAAATATAACTAATTAGTTAAGATGTCATATGACAGTTACTCTTTGTATTCTCAAATAATTAACCTTTTTAATAGTCATACTATTTTGAAGTACCTTTGCCATTTTAGAGTGGTGCTTACAGTCAGTACAGTTCCTATGAATTCTCCAATTACTGTTGTAATTATTGTAATGTATCCACATCTGAAGAAAACATAGCTATTCAAACAGAAAATACTGTAGGCACTTTAAACTGAAATATCTTTGTTTCCATGACAATGTTACCTACCTCTTTTTGTGATGTTATTCAAACTACTCCTCCCTTACCTACAAAGAGGACAACTCACAACCAGACCGTGCCTTTCCTCAAGAAAGCTTTCCAGTGACTGTCAGGTACAACATGCAGTGCCTGTGCTGTTAGTAACCTTACCCAGCAGGAAACACACAGGGCACTGTTTTCCCAAGTTGTTGGGGAATTCCTCTCCCCATATTCTACCATTATGGAAATCCCTGTGGGTAGGTGTGGCAGAAGCCAAATTTTTTGTCAGTTAACATAAAACAACCCAGAGAGCTTATGCACAAAAGCTCATCCAGATTTTTGAACACACAACAGATGTCTGTGCTGGGGAAACTACCATCTGATTAGTTTCCAGTGGTAAGAGTAAATACAGATATGGTGAGTGCAATTTTCCAAGATGAATGCCAGTGACCAAAGGGGGAAGATAGCTTGGCCTCAGAAATATCAATAGACTTTCCTTTCCTGATCAAGTGAAACAGGCCAAAGCACAGCTCTCAGCACGTAAATGTGTGACTGATCTCATGTAGGCAGGTGAGGTGTTGTGCTGTCAGTTCCATCAGGTCCCGCTTCTGTTTCTCAGAAATAAAGTGACTTTGTTCCTAGCTTTACTCTTTTTTTCTCCAGATGGGTGCTGGTCTCCCAGGCCTTCCCTATACAATCTGGAAAATGCAAGTTAGATGCCTATGGGGGAGGAGCTGCTATTTTGCAGCTTCTGTAGAACCTTGAAACCTTCCTTTGATTCTTCAGAAGAAATGAAATGTAAGACTGTTTCCTTGAAAAACAGGATCCACTGCTTTGGAAACAGCTCTTCATTCCTAGGTTCCTTTAAAGCTGAGGACATCAGACACCTAATAGGGTTAATCACACAAACCAATGTCAAGTCTCAACCTGAAGGCACTTCTGGGTCTTGTGCATCTGCATTAAGTGATGCAGAGTAATTCATGCCTAAGCACTGTTTCCACACGGCTTTATGAGTCCCTGTAAAGCTACACCAGATCCCTGCATCCCTGCAGCACTGCCCGAGTGTGAAATCATGTGCTCAGCAGTCACACTAGATATCCCATGTTCTGCTCCACACGTTCTGGGATTCTTCTCACTATGTGCTGTGGGATATCAACCAGCAAGCAGCTCCCCCATTTCTCAGGGTTCCTTCTTATTCTTACCCTTGTTTCTCTTACTGCAGCTATTTTAACTGCAATATAAGGGAAAGCCAAGGGATTATAGCCCAGTGCTGTAATTCAAACAGTGCGTATCAGTAAGGCCCCTGAACAACACTCTCTTCTGTGCAGGAGAACCTTGACTGGCCATGCAGCAGCAGCTCACTGATCCCAGTTAGCCAGCAGCCAGCCTGGCCTTCTGGCTTCTGTCACAGACTAATGCCAACCTTCTGATTCATTCCTTGCACTCATGGAGCACAACAACAGGCAATGGTTCCCCTAATGTCTGCAGGACAGCAACAGGGGACGTGATTACACAAACTGGACTCTCCTTCATGGCAGAATGAATGCCAGATCTTCGAAATCAACTGAGAAATGAACTAACTAAAGCTATAGCAAAAGCACCTGGAACATCCACATTCTGTTTTCGTGACCACTGTTCGGAAAAGCTGCACAGGGAGCTAATTTGGAAAGGATTCAATAAGAGAGGAGCAGCCTATAGCCAGGCAAGTATCGCAATGAACACGGAGAGGCAGCAAACACCGTCAGATGCAGCTGCTGTCACAGAGCCCAGGCTTCCCGCACGCTCCCGCAAAGGTACAGCTGAAGGACCACCACTTCCACCAATTAATTGGATTTGAAGATTGTGGTGGTCAATGTCATTCAGAGAAAATGCATATTACAGGCCCATCAGCTTGGACCACATTAATTACTTGTTGGGGTTCTCTCTTCTGTGGTTCAGTGCTGGGAATCCCTCCCTGCTCATGGTGATACCAATTTTCCAGAATGTCTTTCACCCTGTCAAGTCAGAAAGAACAGTTCTCATGTGTAAAGCCCTGCACTGATATCACAACTACATCACCTAACGAAGATTTTACACAAAGGGTTTATTTTCTACACAGGCATCTAATGAAGACTCAACCATCAGCACTGCTGATAGTCAAAAATATGGAAAGAATTGTAAAGAAATACAAGCAACTTGGGTTTTATTGGTATTTCCAGTTCCACTTGCAAAGGTGAGCTACTGCTGTGGCGTGTTACTACCCTGCTCTACCAGTTACTCCTGGAAACGATGCTCCACCCAAAAGAGCTGTTTCAGCTAAATGTTCTGGGTAAGTTGTTGCTTTATTTCATGTTCCCAGTCCCTGTAGCCCTCCTCCTCCCTTTTGGCATTATAGCTGTGGCAACAAAAGCCTATAAAACAGGGCCAAGTACACCCACACATGCACTACACTGTTCATAGAAACAGATCTCCCCTTCTGCCACTGAAACTTGCTGCCCAAAAGCAGCTAAAATGGCGCTGGGGATCACATGGGGATGCTGCTGCTTCTCCTCCTCCCTGGCACCTCTCTCTTTCTCCTGAGGCTCCCAGAAGCCAGAACAGCCACTCCCCAGACCACAGATTTTGGCAAATTCTTAGCATAAACAGGTACTCTCCATGGGCTGTGGTGGTTTTACACGGAGAGCTGCCCGAGCAGTTTAATATATCCCTGCAGTATCAGGCTGGGTATGTCGGTGCTTCGCAGCTGACCTCCACACGTACAGTGGAGTTCTCCTGTCTTATTCTTTTACATACCTTGGAACTGTGCAGTAAACTATTCTGGACCAAACAAACAACTACTGTCTTTTGATGTGGACGCAGTTTGGAGCATCAAAATAAAGAGGAGATGTGGGGATGTTGGAAAGCACAAATACTGTTTAAAAGCATTCCATTATTTTTGCAAATCTGTTCACTGAATGTAACAATCAAAGACATGAAAAAGAATTGAAATGCATCCTTTTGTTGTTAGAGATAAAAATAACAAAAAATGTTAAGAATGCTAAAAATGTTAAAGATCTCAGCTACCCTGCAGAGATTAGAAGATGGGATCCAAGTACTGCCAAGATAAGCAACTGAATCAAAACACCTTCCACCCATCGAATAAAATTAATTTCCACAACAGGAACTTTTCAGCCAGATGACCTGGTGAAGGAAGCCATTTCCATCTATTTTTTGTAAATGAAATTTGAACTCTGATTTCCCACTTAAACCTCTGCTTTCCCCACAGCCACATTTTTCTCCTGAAGTGGATGAAGAGACAATAGATACTGGTGGGCTACATGATGTTACACGGGTGCCGCGTGTCACGCCAGCCATTTATGTGCTTGGCCTCAATCAGCAAAAACCCATTTTCACTTAGGCTTAAATATAGATTCAGCCAAGTGACCAAACAGGGGAAAAGGATAAAATTATGTGCTACACAAACATGCTGGCTTGTTCCAAAACCTCAATGCCAGATCAAATACTTGCCAAGGGTGGTTTAGTTGCCAGTGTTCAGAACGGTATACACAGGGATGTTGTCAAAGATTTACTGAAACTTTCACCGATACCAATGAACCAACAACAACTTCCCTTTGGCAACGCACTGTGAAATGCTACTTGTAACTGCAGTGGCATAATCCAAGCTGAAGTTCCTCCCTCTTTTTTGGATCTTCCCTCCCCCCAGGTAAAATCTCGAGAGCAACCCACAGCAGACATGACGAGACAGATACAGTGCACTGCTGAAACTCTGAATCATGGCCTTGCCACTGAATCTACACCTTTATTGCAGGCACAAGGTCCCGTGTTTGAAAAGAAACAAACAAGAAGGATGCAGGTCTGCGTTTCTCAAAGTTACAGCTTTTCTACTCCCACACCTGCTAAAGCAAACCAAACATCTAAAAATTCTCTGTACTTTAGTTCAGCTCTGAAAACAGAAAATAGAGCCTTTTATTTGTGATACCGCAGGCAGGATAAGAAAAGAAAAAAAAAAAAACCTCAAGTTATCCTCCGAAAGATTTCTTTTCCTGGAGCTCTGTGGTACACATCCAGTTACACATTTCCAAACACATTCCAAGGCAGTCGCTCAGCTACAGTCAGTGCAGGTAATTTCACAGACTTTAACCCACAGGTAACATGCATGATGAGTAAAAGCAGCAGGGAACTGAGGGAGTGATGCAATTACAAATACACACAGCTGGCTAAAACCATTCTGAATATAATTAAGCTTTGAGACATTATGCCAGCCAAGATGTTAATAACTATGAAAAAAAACCTGTGGGTGATTTTCATACTTATCAAAATAAGGAACTGTTGAGAACCATTAATAATGTGGGTAAATGCTGTCTAAGCTTCCCACACTCAACCCTGCCAATAAGTACAACAATCCTGCTATTCCAGTCTGGAGCTCCTCCAGAGCAGAGATATTTAATCAAGCTACATTGTGAACTTGCTCTGCAACAAGTTAAACATAAAAAGATCAATATGTAACAACAATTTTTATCTGTTAGGCTTGCCTGGACCAAGATGTTAAGCACTTTTAGATGAACCCGCATTAAACTTGAGCATAAAGGGTAT
This sequence comes from Regulus satrapa, assembly GCA_013396955.1. Taxonomy (NCBI): domain Eukaryota; kingdom Metazoa; phylum Chordata; class Aves; order Passeriformes; family Regulidae; genus Regulus; species Regulus satrapa. The sequence continues at coordinate 59,823 of VWZN01000905.1, forward strand.
TTCTAAAGCCAAGTTAACATTTTCACAGACAAGTGCAGAAGAAGAGTGCAAAAGGAAGCTTTGAGAAGCTGTGGCTTAATAATAATTGCTGTGAAGAGCGGGAGACTATGCTTGAGAAAGAGCAGAGACTGTTTTTGTTGATTACTTCTCAAACATTTTACAAACTCAAAGGACTAAAGAAACTGGACACAAGCACCTTCTGCCAGAAGAGCTCATCTGTGTCTCTTACAGGCTCCTGGTACCTGCAATTAAAAGTAACACTTCACCTCCTAACTAACATACCATTTCTTAAGAGCAGATAGATTTGTCTTCTTATTTTAGTAAATAAATGATAAAAAAATTCCTGGGAACATTGTCTTATTTGAGATACTGCCTAGTCCCAAAATTTACCACAGGTGAATCCTACAAACTTCAATATATTTATCAAACAGATTTGTATAAAGAGTATTTCACTGACCTTCAAAGTCCACATCCCCAACTAATTTGGTTTTTCCTGTAAGAGGATCATGGATATGGTTGATGCCTACGTCAATCACAGCTGCACCTTCTTTGACCATATCAGTTGTAATCAACTTTGGGATACCTGGAATCATCAACACATATTTAATTACCCTGGCCAGGCAGTCTCAGGTTATCAGTTTTGAATGACATCAAGAGGTGCATGCTATGTGCACAGCTATGCATGCACAAAATTGAATTTTCAGTTGAGTATTTATTGATACACCCCACACTGAAAACAACTATTCCTCAACTGCAAGCTCTTTGTAACGACTACTACTACAGAAAAGAGGAAAAAAACCCACAAAAAACATCCCACCAAAAGTTGTGCCATCATGGAATTGATTTTGGTTCAAGAAACACATCAACCAATAAGGAGTTTTAACTGTAATGGTAATCCCAGCACACAACACTGACCTTTCACAGAGGACAAAACACCATTCCTGCTATTTACAGCAATTTGGGAGACCTCTGCACATGACCTGAGAGGCCCAGCCAGGTCACTGCACACCGTGTGGGCTGCACCTCTGTGGCATCCTGGGGTAGGAGATTTTTGCTATTAAGAAATTCCAGCTGAAACAGCCACAAGAAGCTACCTCAGCTTTTTCATATGCACCGTATTTCTTCAGCACATTTATATGGGAAGCATCTTGATATTCATCACAAATATGTGCTTCAGTTAGGACCCAGAAAATGTAAAAGGTAATTTTAAAGTCTAGACGAGGAAATCCATGGCTGTATGACTCCTGTCAGGAATTTCTTCCCTACCATGCAACCTCCAACTTTCAGTAATGGGTATTTCCAAACTAAAAATGACAATTCATTCTGCTTCTTGAGCAAACTCCATCAGTTTTTTGTTCTGAGGGGAATGTCAGAGTATCTCCAAAAAGGGAGTCTGAACTCCTCTCTCCCCATCAAGGCAGCTTTTCTTCAGGTGGGGAGAAGGCAAAAAGGAAAAGAAACCAAATCCATCTGTTTGAAACTGCAGTTTTATTGGAGGGAAGCACTGGTGTACAAGGCTCTGGCTCCATGTGCAGCCCTGGAGCACAGCCACTTAGTCATTTGGATACAGGCAATACTAAAACACTCTTTGCTCTCCATTTCTCACTCCCCCATAAGACACACACTTGAAATTCTGCTTCTCATGTTGAGCAAGCCAAGATCTCAAACTCTTTCCTACCCATTTGATAACATCTGACTGCATCTCCTTCATCCCCCTCTGATGTAATCCACGGCAACCTGGCTGGTAATTGGATAATGCCTCAGCCTTATGGGGGTAAATGATCTGAGTGTGATAGGGCTGCAAGCATATTAACAGAAGCTGCACAGTTACACCCTTTGTAAAATGGTTTGATAATAAGCCAAATACTTAATAGCAACAAATGAACTAACCCCCAAACCAAATGAGCGTATCTATTTACTTAAACCTACTTTACATACCAAGTAGGAAGGGATAAACATTAGAACAGCTTTTCCTAAAGTGCACTGACTGAAGAATAGGAGAAAACCTTTCATTGGTGATTTTTGTAGAAAATGAAGAATCACATTTTAAACAAAGGAAAACCAAGGCCCTACCTAATCTGAGTTTAGGACTCAGAGGACTATGAAACAGCCAACTTCTAAGAAAGCTAACCAGGATAAAGGATCTGATCAACCAGCACTTCCTACACCACAGAGGACCACAGATCATGTCCCAAGGGACGGCAAAGTATTCCAAGCAGACATTCATCTCGGATTTGGCACAGTCATTCCTTTTTCTCTTTACCCCCTCTCCAAATGTAGCAGGCAGATGAGTCCTGTTTCCCTTGGCAGACTGGAAAGCCCAGAGAGCAGGAGCAGCAAGGTGACTGGTTCAAGTGTCCTGCCGCTTCCATCACTGCCTTGCCTGTCCTGCAGTGGCTCTAGGAACACCGCTGGGTAAAGCTGCACTTCTGCCATGGGGCTGGGCTGATGGAAAAAAGAACAGACTCCATGGGATGTCTGTACAGGCAGGGATAGCATGCCAAGATGGGAAATGCTGTGATGGGATACAGAGTGAGAAGTGTGCTTAACAGGAAACATGATGCTTTGCACAGAAATCCAAAATCTGTGTGGTATTGAAAGAGATTTTAAGGAGGGGCAGGCTGGACGAGAGTAGCATTGTTGGAATTTAAGATGCAAGGAGTTGGGTAGGAACAAGAAAGAAGGAATAAACTGCATGGGTAGTTACAATCCAAGTGAGCAGGAAAACTGGTGTCCCAAGCCTGAGGAAAATGAGAGACAGCAGACAGAAATGGATCTTCTCACACTCAGCAGTAAGAGAGAAAAGAAGCACCTGATTTGAAGTGTTACCAAAACCATGAATGCAAGTGAACAGAAAAGCACTCAGAGGTAGAGCACCAGAACAGAACAGACTCACTGCAATAAGTCACCAATCAGGAGCCAGGATGCAGATGACTCTTGTAAAAGTACTACCTAGGAAAAGGAATCTTGGTCTTCAGTGCAGGCTCATGCAGAAAAGCTATTTTCCATTTGCACATCCTCTGCAGTGGCCTGTAAAAGCAGCTGTACCAACCTGGAAGGGTACAAGTTACCTTTTCTACAACCCTCACTGAACAGCTCATCCATTTCCAGGGAGAGTGTGGTCCCAGAAGTACAATGTGCACAGCTCTCACGTAACAAAATGAAAGCTTGGAGTGATTCCACCTTTCTAAAGTGCAACTTCCCCAGAGCACCCACTGGTGCAGGGCTGTGTGCTGTTTGCACAAACCAGCCCGAGGTTTTTTCATCATTCCAAGTATATCTCAAGTTGAATTAGTGGTGTGTCACGCTCCTGTTACAAATGACACAAGGAAAATAATGTGAAAGGTAAACATGGCTGAATTGCTACTGGGCCATTTAACTCCAAGCATAAACAATGACAAACCACGTTCAGCACAAAAAAAGCGATGATTAAATTGGAAGCAGGGAATTTGGATGAAAAGTTACTGGTTTATTTCCAGTTAGCACAACATTGTTATCTTTTATTCAGTGTTGAATTCTGGTCAGGCCAACAGTTGAACAATCAGATGTGGGACAAGTAAGTTGTTTCTTGCTCCTGGCCTGCCTTAGGAAAGAGGCAGTGAAGTTAAACCCTGAAGGAAAGGACACCTCACTTCAACAGGAAGTGACAAGCTTGAGACAGGTACCTGTCTGTCCTCATCTAGAAAATATGTAAGGAAGTCTTGGGTCCTGAGGATGAGCAAGAGGGGAAAAGGGAACAGAAAAGAGAAAAGACACAATCCTCTTGTAGTCCTACAAAATGAGAGGAAAAGGATACCCCTGAGCTGCAAAGGGACCCAGAATTTTATCAAGGTTATAGTAAGTTGAGTTGTTCAATTTTTAAAAAATTAATTTTTATTTTTACTTGTAATACCTGTAAACAAATAACAAAGGCTGTTCAGAAGCAGAGCCCAGCTTGTTTCTTTGGGACAGATTAGTTAAATTCTAAGTATTTCAGTTTACATTGCTTTAAGAGTATAGACACTGATCTTTCAGTCCCCTTCCTCCAGGCAATTACCATTTTCTTTCTCTTGACATAATTTTAAAAGAGACAAAACCCCAGCCATTAATAACATAGGTTACCCAAACCTTCAGTTACTTTGGAAAGGTTGGCTTTAATTCTAACAGCAGGGGAACAATACCGTGGTTTTATAAATGCAGATTCCAGCTGATTTAAAGAAACCCTCCTGTCAAAATTGAAATGACTCATGATTTTTCCATGGTACAGAGAATGTTTTAATTTACATAATTATACCTGTATAAACTATGCACTCAAGACTGGTTCCCAATCTTGAGTTCACTCTGAAGTCTCCCTAAGGGAAAGGTGTCGCATGTGACAAGAAACAGTTGCATGAGTCTGCAAATATGAAGGGCAAGAACAAAGAGCCAAATCACTTGCCCTTCCTACAGTGAGAAATCCTACCCACTGCAACACCCTCTGCGAGCACGAGCACTGATTATCCAGCGAAACAGCCGGTGCCACAGACACAGACTGCAAAGTCCTCTTTTTAGGTCTGAAATGCTGCAATTGGAGTAGTAACAACAGCAAGTATTACCTGCAGCAACTATTACTATGTCAGCGAGCTGCGTGTGGATCTTGAGCTGCTCTTTTGGGGTGTATCGGTGAGTAATGGTCACTGTAGCATCACCTGAAATTGGAGAGAAAAACAACTCACTGTCAGATATAAAATGCTATAAAAAGTACAGCATTTACTTTCAGGTGCAAATTACTTACTTGGTACCTTAACAACAGTGCAGATGATCAGATTTGTTATGGGATGTGACTTTTAAATCAGCATAGGCAGAACACTCACAACACTCGCTGTTCACACATACGAGAAAACATTTACCCTTAAATATTCTCCCAGGACGAATTCCTGCACAAACTCTGGAGTAAATTCCCTTCCATGGCTTCATTACGTTCAGTGGGACTCCACAGAGAAAACCCAGCACAGAATCCAGTGTCTGCTTTATCAAGCCCAGCTTCTACAGGGTGCCACAAGACTCGGTTGTTTGCCACACACAAAAGCTTCAATTCAACACACCAGTAGAAGCACAAGAAGCACACATCCTCCTGCTCCTGTGGACACCCACATTTCTTGGCAAGAGCTACAAGTAAACCCTCCCTGTAAGACAGGAAGAAACCCCTTGTGCTGTTTCATGGAGATACTGAGGAGAGATCACGAAATGAACAGTCACAGGGAGAGGGTCTGAAGTCTCCTACTGCAGGTGTGGTACTCCCTCGAGGACTGCCCAGGCAAGCAGCAAAGAGAACAGCTCACAAAGAAGATTCCTCCTTATCCTCTCTGCAATTATTTGTACTGCAGTGTTCAGCTGTGACATACCCTCATCTCTGCCTTCCACTCATCACAGACACCTAGGCCATGTTATCTGCAATTAAACAAAAACCTTTAGCCTTCTCAGACATTACCATCACATCTGCTCCCTTTGGAATGTGTCTGACTGATCTAATCTGTGCCTCTCATCTTATTAACACTCTCAGGCATCTCATCTTCAGCCTTTCTGTGCTCTGGCTTCTCTGCTCTTTCCCCTCACCTTTTATCCCTCTTCTTCAAGCTCTACAGTGCACAATCATCTCCCCAAAGACAAGAGGATCAAGACATTTGCAAATAATGACAACAGAAGAGTACAGGTTTGAAAAAAATAGGAGTCTTCTGATACCTGCTTTAACCAAAAGAAGTATGTCTTGCACAAGATCACAATCATTACTCAGCGGAAGGGTTGAGAAAAACCAGTGGATAAAATCCAAAGTTACAAGGCTATCTCTGAGGAATAAAATTGGTACTAATTTGCCTCTAAGATTTTAGTGAGAAATGTGTCTGTAGTCAGCTCCTGAAACCAAGTAATTCTTTCGCTACCAAATAGGAAAGGAGAAAATAGGGGGAAAAGACAAAAAGTCCCTACCTTGGGAATAGCAGCCCAGAAGCTTACAGACACCTCAGAAAGGGGAGGTTTTCCATTTATTTGTGATCATGCACAAACAGAAAAAAACCCCTATTTTTACACTGCTACTTCTGCTGAAAGAAGAGGAATATATTTAACCATTAAGATTCCACATCATACTCCCAAGTCAATTCCCTAGCCTATAGAACAGAGATAGTCTCTTGACCTGCCTCCACAGAGCAATGCATTTTTTAGAAGGGGAGAAAGGGTTCACACAGCTTGTCCATATGATCAGATATTGCCACCTGCAGGACACGAGTGTATCTACATATGAAACATCACAAATTAAGACAGTCCCCAACTTTTATTTTTTGTTCATCATCTATAAAGAAAACCAACCAACACCTGCAACAACAACAACAACAAAGAAATAAAAACCAGTACCATAAACACACACCCCTTGCATCATTTCTCTATTAAAAAATCTTTAATCAAATCAGCCCAGTTGCTGAAAAAGCTCTTTCTTGACTGATAACCTGAGCAAGTTCTTTTTCAGCATTTCATTGTAGGTCTTCTTTGGTCCCCATCCTCCTATCCCTATCCTGGCCTGCCTCCTTTCTTTCAGCACACCATCCAGGCCAGTCTCTTGCTGCTCACAACAGGAGCAGAAATTGAATCCAAGCGCAGAAGATGAGCCAGATCTTCAAGGAGAGCCCCACCTGTGAGTCAGCGAGGACAACTCCACCAAATCACCCCAAATACAGAAGTATTTATCATCACATACGCAGCATATACATACACATTTAGTGCTAGCTTATTATCAGAGAAGTACATGTTGCTTCATTTTCTCATTGCCAGGTGCTTTATACTGTGTGCCAACACTTAGCAGACTGGAAAACTAGAAAACTACCTGAGAAATAAATCCATTTCTTCAGATTAAGCGAAGATAACTTAGATGAGTTAGCTCTTTCTGTATGTAGGCAGTAAGGGACTATCTGAACATTCTTCTGACCCTACACCAAATATGTGACATACTCAGAACCACACCAGCAAGCAGGGTCACCAGGGAAGTCAGATCTGGCATGTTAGGAACCAGAACACTGTCAGAAGATCATGAAGCACCACTAAAAACTCATGGACTGGCCCCCCAAAACAAGTTGCACTACCCAACAGTCAAGCAGGAACTAGAAACCCGGGATACAAGACAACAAAACTCAAACAAAACTTGGATCCAATCATCTCAAAAGCTGGAAGCTGCAACCAGTATTTAGTTACAGCTAAAAACTGCCCATGGACCTGCTGAGGGTTTTGCAACAAGTTGCTGAAAGAATGCCAAGTCACTAGGTCTCCTCATTTCCAGGAGGGAAACGTGTAAGTAGTCTGTAACATGACTTTGTGTTCTACCAAGCCTACTTCAAACATCAGCTGCACTGCCAGTAACAAATGTCACCCAGTGCTTGCAGCAAATGGCAAAAATGCAAAAATTTTTGTGGGAATGAGGACGAGACCAGAACTATGCCCTGATGGTAATTACAATTCAAGCATTGAAAGAAGTTCCAAATAGCAACTTTCCCACAGAGGCTGAATGGAAAAACCAACTCTATGATTAGTATAAAGCTTTTAGTGTTTTATTATATTAATAACAGATTTCACTCTGCTTCAATTAAACAGGCCTGGGATTAAATGTCCGTGTTTACCTCATTTGTGCACACCACCATGGCAGTTTCTAACATCAAAATGAAGTTGCAAAAGGGCAGCATTCTATCTAAATTATATTTGTTTTAATTTCTACAGCACAATTATAGCAGCACATGTAGGCTTCTGTAATTAGCATTACTTGGAAATTATATGGAAAAATATTTCCACCACAACATCCAATTTCCAGGGGGATATGAACTGCACTGCAGAAATATTCCCCAGGCCAACAAGTAATCACAGAGCTCACGCTGAAAAGCTCCTTGGCTGGTCATTTGGGTATTTTCATAAGCAACACCTCACTGGCACGGCACAGCACAACACAAGGGTCATGCCACACCCTTTTTTAATGCAAACATAAATGTATGTGTGTGTATATGTATATGTACGTGTGTGCTCATGTGAGTAGGACAAAAGAAATCAATACTAGGGCATACAAACAGCTACATTGTATAAATGTCACAGGAGCCTCAGCAGCTCCTCAAGGCCTCACTGTCACTATTACCCTCAAGGATCAGTTGAAATAGCAGCTGTTTCGAATGGAAGAGGAAGTGATGACTTGATACCAAAAAAAAATAAGTCCAGAAACTGCTCTCCTGAGAATAATGTGTGAGGAAATGTGTTAGCAAATTTATTTTCTTGGTCTGGTTGCAAGTATTGACAAGAGTGGAAAACTTTCTCTTTAATCTGACTCCTCCAGTCAGCTTTATTTTCAGGACCTCACAAATGGAAACATTGGGACAACATTCCTGGACTTACCTCCAGGTCTTTCATGCTCTCCATCAGTATGCAAAAGCATTGAAATAGGCATTCCAACATTTTTAGATCTTCCAGCTACAAGAACATTTTTTCCAAATGTTTGTATTCCTGGTAGGGAAAAAAAAATTAATTAAAAATTATATTCCATTATGTGATACATTTAAAACCCCTCCTCTCAATGCTCATGACAGAACTATTTGTTGTGGACTGTGACATCAATGCGACTTGAAAATCCACAAGGCTGAAATTGAGGGATGAGTCCACAAAACAACTTTCAGTTTTCACCTTGGAGAAAGAAAACTGACAACTCAGTCGGTTACCTGAATCACCCTCAGCAAGGACCTCATTTCCTTGCTCCAGCCACAAAGGGAAACACTTACACCTACCAGTAAGAACATGTACATTCTAAATAAAAAATTACAACTATTGAACACATATGCATTTCTCCCCTTCCAGTACTGAATTAAGTGTTCCCAGTTTTTTTTTTGGTTTTTCTCCCTTCTCCACAAGAACTTACACATTCAAATCTGCTATTTGCCAAACAGAACAATAACAGCACAGAAAATTTCCTGCAAAACTATAAAATGCAGAAAGTGACTGAAGTGCTCCACCAAGTACTACTGTCTACACTTAACAGTTGTACTGATGGCACAAGAGCCCATCTACTTGGCAACTCATTATTATTCAGATTAATACTCTAAACGTTTGCTCCTCAACCAGCCCAATGCATTTAGACAACCCAAACCTTTCAGCTCAGCCCCGAGTTAACCCTATAAACATAAAAAGAGTTTCAGGACGGGGCGAGTCCCCTGTTACCGGTGCGTTGGATGATTTCCCAGACGGCAGCGGCGGTGGCGGGGATTACGGAGGACTGGTCGAGACACAGCCGCCCGATGTTCACGATGTGGAACCCGTCCACGTCCTTCTCGGGGGCGATGGCGTTACACACCGCCCGCTCGTCGATGTGATCTGGGAGGCACACACAGCTCTCAGCTCCTTCCGCGGCCGGGCGCCACCGACACGGCCGCAGTCGGCACGCAGCCCGCATCCAACTCACCGCTGCTCCTGACTGAACTAAACTACGCTCCCCACACAGGGGCAATGCCGCCTTTTCAGGCAGTGCAGTGAAGGTTAGGTTAAGGCATTTGTCACAGTGTCAGTACAACAGATTCTGTCAAAATACGAGAGCCCGGTTCTCAGCTGAGAATGAGGACAGTAACTGTAAGAATAAATTTTTAAGGAAGTCACTTCAGAGCCGCTTCTGAAATCTGGGAGTCTTAAATATGAAGTGGCTCAGAAACTCCAACAAACCACAGAACAGTTATATTGTGTTTTTCTGGTTTCTAAGCCCACAGAGGATACATGAGCTAATTTTTAAACCAATTCATGGAAATCTCATGCTGAAATAACTTTGCAGGTCTAGCTTTCCTTTTCCAACAATACAATTTTTTTCATTCAACTGTTAATCAGTAGGACCAAAACATATCCTATGGAGAATACACAAAACTGTTTGATATTGGTGATCTCAAAACACTGAACATGGCTTAAATGGCATTGCCTGCACATAATTTCATATCCATATCAATTAATAGTGTATATTTTTCATATGCAATGATACAGGACAGCTCTGCAACTGCTTAAAGATTATACTGCATAAACATTAGTACCAATTACGAAAAAAATGCGTTTGCCAGACCTCTCTCTGCAGAGTTAGAAACCCAAGCATAAACCTGGAACACGTAACACCCCAGAGGAACAGCTCTACAAACCATCCCGTACTGATCCACAAAGCAAACTGTGTTTAATGACTGACCCACAGCCCACTGAGAGCCCCAAAAAGGTGGTGACTGAGCCATGTCCTTATCCAAAAAGGTGGTGACTGACCCCCCCCTTGTGGTAAGCCAGACCTGTTGAAAGGTTTTGTCTGGGAGAAAGTCAAGCTGACCCCTCAGAGTGTGTATGTAATGATATTATTTTGTGTAAATGGAGAGAAAGCCACTGATCCCCTGTGGGTTAATGAGCAGTTTGTTACTGAACCTCCTGAAAATGTGGTTGCTTCTCCCGAGCACCAGAGTAAGAGTGAATCAAGGTACCTTTCCCTAAAGCTGACAAGCAAGCTGGGGTTTTACAATTTTCAACTCAGAGCAATTGCTTTTTGCATCCTTTACTTCACCCATTCCAGCCACAGTCTCAACAGAGTCCTGCAACCATGACAAGATATCCCAGTGTCCAAGTCACACCTCACTTTAAACCTTCTCACCCCTTTAAACCTCTTCACTACAGGAGGTTTAAAAAAACACAAACAAATTAAAGTGAGTGTCAATAAGGAAATCCGGATGTTGCCAGTAAAATATTTTAGAGACACAAATAGGGTGTTTTTGTTTAATAAGTTTTTGTGGTTTTGCATTAACATGAGCTAGATAATTAAAAGATAAGTATGTTGTAGAACTTAAAACCATGGTAATCTCCTGTTAAAAGATTTCCAATTAAAGAAACCCCTAGAGTTAAACCAGGCTGCTATGATTAAAAATTAACTCCATTTTTTGACGGGAGGAAGTTTCCTTCTGAATCCCAATGAGAAAAGACTGTGGAAATTAAGATATTAAGAACATTGATGAAAGAGTCTCTTAGAACTGAAGCTTGCCTCACGGAGACTGAAAGCAACCCCTGTTTTTAAGTCAACTTGGGGATTAAAAAAACCAAAAAACAAACCAAGAAACAAATTTGGAGTAACCTATTAAGTGGCTTTTGCAAAAGAGAACTTGTTACCCTCGGGCAAGTCAGTTGTTCATCCAACACAAACTTGGCAGCCACGCTTTTCCTTGTGTCTGGGATGAGCAGAACACTGCTCTGAAAAACACCACCTCCACACTGTCTTCAGCTTCCCAGAAACAGATAATACAGACAATTATGTCCAAGGAAGAAAACTCATGCTTTACATGGGTATTTTCCACGCTCAAAACTGATGTGCAGAACTTCAGAACAGGGTTTACAGAACTGGGAAGAAATGCAGCTGCACAGCTGGGGACAAGTGAGCTGAGTGACTCTAAAGAGAGTGCACGGACACTTTCAAAACACTGCCCTGGACAGGCCACCCCCAAGCCAACAAACCAATCAACCCAACTCAAGCTGCAGGGAACAGTCACTGTGTTATTTAATTAACAGATTCTGTTTGCCCCGAGTGCATTTTCCTGGTTTGCTCCCACATGCCTTCTTTATATCCAGAGGAACAAAATAATTCCTTAATTATCTTATTGTCAATCTCACAAAACATCGACTGATACTCTGCTGTCATTCCAAGCCACCGTCCAGGCCAAGTTCCTCTGTGCATTTCTCCTCTCCCTTGCTAGCTAAAATCACAGGGCTACACTGGGCATCACTTGCCAAGCATTTTGCACACAGAGAAACTCCTATTTACACAGGAGCTGCCTCTGGTGCTGGCACACGAAAAATAAAGACCTGTTTTCAAAAGGGAAGATTAATGAAAATCATAACATAGCACAAAAAGGATTTGAAAAAAAATACTGCGTCGATTTTCATCTTCTGTCTCAAATAGATTAACGTTTCGTGGTCATCTCCCAGGCGATTCAAACTAAGATACAGGAAAGTTTCCTGAATATTATCACAAGTAATGCACTCAAAAGGTGCACAGAAAAGAAGTTCTTCCCAGGCAAAGATGACAATCCTCAAAGTTAAGATGCCCCAGCTCAAAAAAGTGCAACAGAACAAAGCTATTTCTGACTCCATTTTTAACCCCATATTGATTAAAAGCCACACCTTGTGTGGTTTACTGCAAAAAAGCCCCAAACCACACAAAACCACCTCAATTCTGGAATAAGCAGCCTCCACTGAAAGAGTTTTCACAACGTCTAGGCTTTGTCTCCTTCCATTACAAGGCAAAAAAAAAAAAAAAAAGGAAAATGAGAAAACTTAGCTTTTATAAAGTTGCTTTTAATTTTTTTTATTAAGTTCCTTTGAGGAAAAAAAAAACCAGTTATCTGCATTATATTTGACATCTGCTATGGAAAGAACTTGCAGAGCATTTCCAGTTCATGACAAATCACACATATAACTTTACTACAGAGACACTGCAATATTGACAAAGTTCTGCTATTGATTAAATTGCTCTGAGGCTTTTCCTAACACAAGCAACAGCCATGTCTGTCTGACAGGCTGGATGGAGTCTAATTAGACTTCATGTAGTTATGACATGTGTCACAGGTCTTGAGAGGAATCTTTAACCAATTTTAGGACTAACCCCTACTTCAGGACTTCAGCATTTCAGGGTAGAAGCATCGAACATTTCAAATAACACAGCTGGAATTACCTTCAGGCTTTTTTTCTTTTCTCATGTTAAATTCACTACATTTCAAGACTAGAAGAAGTTCTGAACTGTGCACTGATAAAAGCAGACAGCTCAAGAGCTTGCTGCAGTGACCTGATACCCTCCTCATGAATACATTTCTGCAAGTTGTACCTAACCATCTCCCTGAGCGCCCTCACCAATGAGACCCGTGACACACTCCCGTTTTTAGGGAGCACAGCACCGGACTGCCAGTCCAGTGTAGAAGCCTCCTTCCTTTGCTACAGGCTTCACACAGGAGGCTTTCCCTCCCTAGGCTGCCAGCGCTCCATCTTCTGCAGATCTCATGGCTGCAGTGAGACTTCCTGAGCTGTATCATTGTATCACCTGCTGCAGCTCTATCCTGTCAGTGGGAGAGCTGTTCCTTCCAAGGAAACCGACCACGTTCCTTCAGCTCCGGCCCTGAAGGCCAGGATGTGGCTCCTTCCTGGTGTTATACTTCCACCTTGTGGTAAATTTACTGGCCCACTTCAGGCAGCTTTCAGGTAATGCCAAGTGCAAGCCCTCCTCCATCATGAACCAAATAATTTTTTTCTTCCAGAGCTCTCAGCACCTGCCCCAGTTTTGCTGTTTTATAGATTAAAAAAAGAGTTTCAGGTTTCTTTTTTTTCTTTGCAGGTTTTATCACTGCAAAAATACCACTTTGCCAGCTACTCCCTAGTGGTATTTCAGTGAGATTGTATTACAATTTGGAGAAGGGAAATATAAAGCCCAAAAATTTAGTCAAGACTTTTTAGGACCTTCTCACAAAGTTCACCTGGAACATTAGGGCTGAGAAAGAAAACATAAACAAATGTTTAAGGCAAAACCTGGAGTCGTTATGAGAAAGGCTATAGCATCATACACAGCATAATTTTGCATGATATAGGGGATGAAATCATGGGATTCAAGGCAAGCCAGTGCACCAAGCTCAAAAAATAAAGATAATTAAACTGGATAAATTATGTGAATCACCACTCTGACTGGTCATTTAAAAAGACAAGTTTTACATATGAAATTATTCCCAGGATTTGGTTTCTTCTTTAAAATGAACTGCACGTTCACAAAAAAAAAAAGTTAACACCTCAGCTAGCCCTTCATTATACATGTCATCTTTCAAGAATTTCTTAAATCCCTAAGGTACACTTGCAGCCCAGAACTATCAAACTCCTTCCTCCTACATGGACTTATTACGAGGAGTGGGACAAAGATGTCACATACCTGGGAGAGGTAGTTGAACTAATAAACCACTGACTCTTGAATCCTTGTTGAGTTTTACTGTCATATCCAAGAGCTCTTCCTGTGAAATGTCCTTAGGCTTCAGTATGATCTCACTAGAAATGCCTGATAAAAACAAAATACAGAAGACATGTCAGAATAAGGAAATTGAATGATGTGCAACTTAAGTCATTTAGGCCAAAAATCTGTCTGACTCTTAACAACTGTTTCCAAACACCACTTTAAGATGCAAAATGAAACTTATGGCTCCCATTCAAATCACATTAAAACTTTCTTCATACACCCATGCAAATCCTCACGTCCACCACAGAAAACATGGAAGAAATTGGTGCGAAGTTGAATTAAGACACTGAAGGGGATTTCTCCTGCTTTATTTTTTTATTCTTTTGAAATAAGGCTATCTCACCAGGTGCTTACCAAAGGAGCACTTATATGACATACCCACAGCTGCAGCTGCTTTTATCTTGTTCCTGACATAGATGTGACTGGCAGGATTGTCTCCCACTAACACGACAGTGAGGTGAGGCCTCTGGTTCCCACTGGATATCCACGATTCCACATCCCTCTGAACTTCTTTCAAAACCTGGTGAGCAAGCTTTGTCCCTGAGATAACGGTTGCTTCGTCACTATAAAGATAAAAAGACAGACAATATTTAGGTATTAAAAATTTCACCAGGAAGAAAACACCTTTAATCGTGTGATCTGTCATTTTGAACACTGCCAAATGGTGTGATTAAAGTGCTAGCATTTCAAATATTACTTGAAAAGCATTAACAAACTACAAATCTACAGCAGAAGAAGTGTTTCCACACTTCCTTATCTGAAGAGCATGGATGTGCCACCGGTGCACATGGAAGAGGAGCTCACCAGCCACAACTCACCTTCCCAATACACCGAGCCAGCCACATAATCTTACATCAGCTCTTGCACTTGGGAATAAAACATGAGAATGTTCTCATGCCCTCAGGTTTTACTGGCTTAAAGAAAGTTACCCACTTCCCTCCTCAAATTTCCTTAAAAATGGATTTGACACGGGATTATTTACACTGTTTTTTCTCCAAGCCTCAACAATATCTTTCTCATATTTCATAGCTGCTGGCAAGGGGGTCAGTAAATAGCATTTCTCACATCTGTAAAACATAAAAACAGCCAATACTGAAATATGTTGATGCTTCTTAGGTTCGGAATCTAAATAGTTTAAGTCCTTTGATGGAAATATCATACAAGATCTGTATGAACAAATAAAGCATGTACAGAATGCTTACACTGCAGCAGACTATACAAGACATTGAAACTAAGTAATGAATTATTATAATTTTTATACACATTAAAACATTGACCAGGTGTTAGTCAATGAGAGGTTTAATGATAGACTTGTGACAGATTTCACGACCAAGTAAAATGACAGACTTTTTATGTCTTACTACACCATCCTGTCCCACTGTTATCCCACCTGCTCATGGATGCTCTTACTCTGAACACAGCACAACAGAAATTGTGCAACAGAAAATTCTTCTTTATTATGAATCCAGTGACTTGCAGGACATAACAGAAACAAAGACCTGCACTGCTATTTTCATTTGTACTCTAAAAGCCTGAGATCATATCCAGCATCACAACAGGACATGTCTCCCACCCCATAAAAACTTCTGGAAAATTATCCCTGCGGGAACATCTACGTTTTTCAGAAGTGGGAAAAACAGTTACTAGCAGCGCAGAACAGAAGTAGAATATGCACTATGGGCCCAGAAATACAGCTGTGTCTCCCAAAACCGGCAGAATCCATTCTCAATACAAAGAATGGTCCAAGAGGTCAGATGTTTATTTCAATGGCTGTTTGGCTCACTCATCTTTTCATTCTTGAAACTACAAAGATATATATTTCAGCATTGGCACTTATCTGCTGAATCTCTTCAGTCAATTTTCAGCCAGGTCTTAAGACAATTACATATAAATGAAAAGTTTCACAAGCAGGAGCTCAAAGAGACCCTCCCATGCACACCCAGGCAAGAGCTCAGAGCTACAGTGCTGCAAAACCAACACCAGAATCCCTTTGAAGACAACGCAATGAATTAAACGCAGGGGGTGATTATTTTCAGGACACTGATCCCCACTGCACCAAAACATGCCCCGTTTGCCACCGAATGACACATACATACGATATTTCGGTATAAATCCATCGATAAGCTCTTTAAGGAATCAAGAGCAAGCAAACGGGTACTCACGGATTCCCCCCGCCGCCTCTGGGAGGGGGCAGGAAGGTGACATCCCTAGGGCTACTTCAATTTCAAGGGCACCGCTTAAACCCCCGATGGATCACCGAGGGCAGGGCCACGGCCCGCTCGGCGCCCGCTCTCCCGTCGGCTCTCGCCCGTTTCCCCGGGAAGAACCGCGGAGCTCAGCGGCGATCCGAGGGCATCCACCCCGCAGGACCATCGCGGGAGACCCGAGCCCGCTGATCCCTCAGGCGTCCTTTGGACCCGCCGCGCCACGAGGGGTACGAGGATGAGGAGCAGGATGAGAAGGAGGAAGGAGGAGAATGAAGATGGGAAAAGATCCGGCCGGCGCAAGGTACCTGGCGGCGCAGCGAGGGGAGCTGCTGGTGCTGCGAGTGAGGGTTCGCCACCGCCTCAGGGGCGCCCAGCCCGGGCGCAGCAGCGCGGCTGAGGAGGAGGAGGCAGAGGAGAAAGAGAAGGCGGCAGTGGCCGCCGCCATTTTTCGACCGCTCCTCAGGGACGCAAGCGCCGCCGCAACCAAGCGACGAGGGGAGGAGGCAGAGCCACTGCGGGCACCGGGACCGCGGCCAGGGCGGGCCGAGCTGAGGGACGGGCGGAGCTGAGGGAAGGGCCGAGCTGAACGAAGGGCCGAGCTGAGGGAGGGGAAATGCTGATGCACGGCGGGGCCGCCCGGGGTGAATGAAACAGGGATGTCGAGCCTCTGGGTACAGCTGGAGCCGCGCATACGGCGCCCCAAACACGCGCTTCGGCTGGAGCCTTAGGTTACCGTGAGCTGCTGTTCCCGTCACAATTTTGAGTGGGCAGAC
>VWZN01000905.1:86691-116149 GCA_013396955.1 Regulus satrapa
GTGCGGGAGCTGGCGGCGCGGCCCCCTTTCCCTCCCTTACTTTTATTCCCTGCCGGGAGGAGCCGGGGGGCAGTGCCCCGTTGGACCCTTTCCACCGGGGGGTGTGCTCCGCTGAAGGAGCAGGGCGGAGAGAGAAGAGCGGCCGCTCCCGGCACAGCGGCTCCTCCTGGGAGCGAGGGAAGCGCGGCACTGCACCGTCCCGATAATCGCTCAGGACCTGCTGGAACCCCATTCTGTGAAAGGAGCTGAGGCTTTTTTGTGGGGGCTCTCCGTTAGCTTTCAGGTGCTGAGCCAAAGGGAAAATTGGGTTCTGGAGCTTGCCTTGTCCGTGTGCAACCACAAACTCTTTTCCAGTGGGCATTGCTCCCCTGAGCGCTCCTTTCTTCACCTAGCTTTTGAAAACCACAGTTCTTTTTTCCCTGCAAGTAGGAGACCCCCAGGTTTCCATACCCACACACCACTACTGAAAGCCTTCTGTTCCACTCCTCTGCACATACAGGTCACTTTGTTTATTCCTATCAAGACATTTTGGTAAGTTCAGTTATAAAGAACCTAAATAGCAGTTTTCTATGAGCTTTCAATAAAAGCGAGATGCAGGTTTTAAAAATTTTATATATACATAGCTTTAGATCCATTATGGGTTTTTTTTGTAATAATTTTTAGTAAGAAATACAGTATTGCACATTTTTTGTCTTGGTTTTGGAGGGTTGTTTTTGTTTGGTTTTTTTTTTTTTTTTTTTTTTTTTTTTTTTTTTTTTTTTTTTTTTTTTTTTTTTTTTTTTTTCTTTTGTAGCCGATATGTTTTCTGCCACAAATGTTTGTGCACATGAGTGTGGTTCAGCAAACCAATTTGTTCCAGGGTAAAGCTGCCGCGTGTCTTGCCCAACCTGGCTGAATGCCTTCGATCAGATGTAATATGTGAAAACAAAACCAATTCAGGACCCGAAACAGAGAAGATACAGCATGTAAAGCACTCCTAGGAAGGGATTAAGTAGATGGCAAACTGATGGGACACAGAGACTCTCATTCCCGGGCTCCATCACCTACAGCTCAGCTGCTCCATACAGCTGCTGGCTTAGTCCCCAAGATTTTATGTCACAAGCAAATGGTGGTTGCCCCGTGTTATCAGGAAATATCTAATGACTAATTTGGACCCCTTTCCAGATGCAGCTTGGAATGACATCCTTGGAAGCTGTTGGCTTTTAGTTTGGCCTTACACGGTCAGCTTAGGGGCAGTCACTAATTAGAAACCTTCACTGTGATCCCTTGAGATCATGGAGGTGGGATCACCATTCCCTCCAGGCTATAGCCACGCAAGCCTTGGACAGCGAGTTCCCCATATGGCTGTCCCAAGGAAGTGCCTTGTTCTCTGCAGAAAGAAGGATTTGCCCAGCAGTAGCAAACTGAGGCAATATGCAAGCAGAACGATGCACAGATAATCTGCGTCGGGTCATTGGCAGATCCTTGGCAGATCCAGCTCTGAATGGATATGGGGAGCGGATCACTCATTATCGCTCATGTAGGCAGATTACACATTATTCTTGGACAGTACACATGAGTAAGGACAGCTTACTGACAGTGCTTGGCTTTATGCTTGCATGACTGTTCACAAGAGCTGACCCACCAGACTCATTCTACAGTGGTTACTGCAGAGGAAATTCCAGAAGTCTCCTGGGGCCTGGAGTGTGAAACTCCCTTTAGACATGGAGCAGCAATGTGTGAAACTGTGGCCAGCTCTCCCTCAGAGCCATGTGCCAAGAAGAGCAGCAGTCAGGACATTCTGCGGTGCAGCAGATGTACAGAGCCTGGTCCTCTGAGTCAGTAGTTGCACAAACAAGCCTGGAACAAGGGAAATGGGTGTCTCTGGGACTACTTCAACATGCAAGACCATCTGCCTGAGCAAGGGTTTATACCTGCAAACTTCAGACTGCTTCTAGCTCCCTACTGTGGGAATGTGAGTAAGGTCTCTTCTATCCAGATGACAGCAACAAGGCTGAGCTGTGGAGGAATTCTCTTGAATTATACTCTTTGCCCTCTCTCCCTTCACCACTTTTGGCAAAATTCCTTTAGCAAGTATGGAAAAGACGGGGAGCAGACAGCATCACTTTAGAAAGTTGAGCTTTTCCCTGCCTGCTGCCCTATCTCTTTCATTAAAGATTAGTTTGCCCCGCACTGAGTGCAAGTGGTATAGAAGAATCATGGGATGGTTTGGATTGGAAGGGAACCTTGATAACTGTGAATTAAGTTTAAATTAGTTATTGTGAGTGGTGGTGTCAGTGT
The DNA here is from genome assembly GCA_013396955.1 of Regulus satrapa. Lineage (NCBI taxonomy): Eukaryota > Metazoa > Chordata > Aves > Passeriformes > Regulidae > Regulus > Regulus satrapa. The sequence goes on from VWZN01000905.1 coordinate 88,972, forward strand.
AGCTGGGACAGAACTCACCACAGTGTTTGTATTTGCCTCACTGAAGCTCCCATTCAAGTCACCCACCTCTTTAGCAGAAGCTGCTGTGTGAAGATAGCCCAGCATTCTGTGATTCTGTGAAATCTCTCAGTGTCCATAGCGTGGGTCCCAGTGTTACCAGGACACAGAAAGCAGCCCCAGCTCAGGCAGGCCCTGAGTAGATACATAAACAGAATAAACCGCATGGCTCAATCACCTTCACATCCCCCGGTCCTTAATTCTTTACATGCGGGAAGTGATGCAGCTGCTTTGTTGCAGACTTTGGCTGGGTGCCATTCCACAGCAGGTATTTCTTTGGCTTGGCACCTGTAGTGGGAGCCATTCACTGGCAGCAGGCCCAGGAGAGCTACAAGACCATTAAACAAGAGACGTCTCACTTCAAAAAGTGAGGACTTCTCCTAAGTGCACGAGAATTACTTTGGAGGATGTGTCCCAGATACATGTAAGTGTCAAGTGAACCTTTATCGTGGCCTAGAAACCATTTAACATGGCCAGTCTCTGAAGGAGCTTGCGGGGGCGAGCAAGGGTGAAGGGGCAGAGTGTTCTGTAAGTCAAGCTGCTCAGCCGATGCTGTCTGTCTAGGAATAATCCTCCTGAGGCAGGGGCACACCACGTACCCCGGCTGAGGGGGAGAATCTCCCGGCTCTTTAGTGGCAGGCATGGTCTGGGACAAGGATTCCAGCTGTGTGACGCCCTCCATCCCCACACAGTTGTTCAGTTGATAAGCCTTTGAGGTCATCATTGCTTCTGATAGGCAGAAAGAGCTCTTCCTGGCCTTGCCAGCTGCAGAAAATGCTCTTCAGTCTATGAATTGCCTGCAGGCTTTTGCCCTTAATGTGAACTCCAGGAGCACCCCTTGATCCAGCAGATGGAGAGAATTGCTAGCTGTGGGCTCTTAGGTCATGCAGACAGGTTTTGTGCTTGCTGGGGCACATTTTGGTTGTATGGTTTGCACATGAATTCAGGAATAACTGTACTGGATTCTGATTCTAACATCTGACAGCAGGACTTAAACCATGCCAGTGCCTCACACAGGCGTGATACAGCATATCCTCTAACAGCTAAGTGTTGCTCCTGTAGTATTATCCAAGCATGGGAAAAGTGAAATAGAATGCTGCAAGTAGTGGGTAGAAATACCCAGGTCTCCCCAGGGAGCATGGCCAAGAGACTGATTTTTAAAACCTGGTTTGTTTTTTTGTTTGGTTTTTTTTTTTCAGTTTGAAAATGTAAATCCATGTTTTCAGTTCAAGCTGAACAGCTCATATGTGGTAAAAGACAGGTCCCCTACCAGGACATTGCTAACTAGGGTGAAGCCTTTAGTTCCCATGGGGAACCCTCAAAGAAGCTGTGCAAACAAATTCCTCCCACCCTTCTGCTTTTCACCTGATAAGAAAGATTTCAGTCAACTTGGAAATAAGCTGTTTGGAAACAAACACATAGAAATTGTTCCACCTGCAGATCGTTGGAGGTAAAGAAAATATGCATATCTTTAAAAATGAACTATTCACCCCCCAAAAAAACAAGTCCAAGGCGGCAAAATCAACATTCCCCCTAACATGGCTTAAGGCAATTTCAGTTTTCAGACTCAGTGGAGTTGAGTAATTTTTGGGAATGTGCTTTGGATAGTTGTGGCCTTTTGGTTAAAGTGATACCATCATTTGGGAAAACAGTCACACGAGACATCTGACCACAAGAAGATGGGAACGCTCATTGGAATCATCACAAAATCTTTGAAGCCTTCTCTCACAATGCCCAAGCTTTAATCCTGTTTGTTACTTTCATTGGTTGTGTTACAATGAAGGAAAAATGAAGAAGTCACACTTGACTTACACCCTAGGAGACACCGAAGCTGCCGTATCAGGGAACACCTTCGTACAGCCCTTTGAGTGCCATGTGCAGGTTCAGTCTCCAGTGTAGTTAGACTACAGTAAAATGAATTGGATTGTTCCTGGCAACCAAAAAATGGCTGCTATTAGTAGAAAGGAAGGAAAAATAATACCGATGAATTAGCTTAATTGTTACTGAATTATCCAAATAGCCTACAAAGCAGCAAGAGGGACATGTGTCCTTTCAGCTTTGTTATAGGGAGGTGTTTGGAAGAAACATATGGATAACATTTTTGGTAAATAAAACACCACCGAGTTAACTGTCACTGGATATATTCCCCATTATCTTGTATTTCTTTATTTTCTTTACTTCTTTTTAAAAATTTCCAGATAGTGTGACGCCAGATTGCTTGAATACATGCAGGGTACAGGACTATGCCAACAAACATGAGCAAGGCATTTTTTCTTTCTTAAGAACTAAGAAATTAAAAGTGAGTGCTGCTTTCAGGAGTAAACTGAGGTGGCAGGAGAGTAAGCAAGCTAGGAGCATTCTATAGAAAACAGGCTACTGGAAAAAAAAGCAATTTGATTTAATTGAAATTTAGCATTCTTGCCTTTGGTTTTCTTCTAAACAGTGAAAGTCTCCATAAAATGAAATGGCTCAGGACATTCACTGAAAATAATAATTTTGCTTAGCTGCAAATACCATTTTGCTGTGAGCTAAGATTAGTTTAAATTAGATGAGCTTTACCCTTAGTGCTTGAATACAAGCAGGAGTTTGAAAAGATCATTGCTTTCTAATGAGGTTTTTTTGGTTTGTTCAAATCCTCATTTTTTTAGGAGAGCACTGTTCCACCAGCAGACTTTCCATCTGGATGGCCTTGGCATTTATTGCTGGTACCCACCATTTGAAACAAACTGTACAGGGGTACTTTTCATGCGTTTTCTTCTTCTTCTTTTTTAAAATAGCCATTTTAATGTCAGAAGACATTGCATGCTCTCCCATGTTTCTTCCCAGGCTGAGTCTCCTGCTGACTTTGGTGAAAGATTTGTGTATGCAAAAAAGAGTTTGCGTTTTCCTTGGTGATGACAAAGGAGCAGGTGAAGCTGCAGTGTTCATTACAAACCAGCTACAGCAAAACCTGTTTTCTTTGGCTCTTCTCACTGAGATTGTGTTCACAGTGAGCAGCAGTGCTGACGTAGATTGCTTCTCTTTCACAGAACGATGGCCTTTGCTGTTGGAGGCGAAGTACCTAACAGAGAGAAGAGCAGGAAATGTGGAGCTGATAGAATTTTGGCTACAGGGATGCAGCAAGTCAGAAAATATATATTTTGATTATTGGTCTGCTGCTGGCAGTGTCTGGCTCAGCGATGAATCAGCTGGGTGGCTGTGCATTCCTTTATTGGTTATTGATAAGTCAAGCACAAAGTTTGAAAAGAGTCAGGTTTTTTGACAAGTCACTTGCTCTTCTCTCTTTGTATTGGTTGACTAAGTTCCTTTCACACAAAGCTCTGACACTTGCATGGACAAGCTCTAACTTTTCAGTAAGAGCAATGATGGCATGGGGTGTTTAAAATTCTGCTCTTTGGTCCTTTTCTGGGTTTAGTGTATCTTGCTTCTCCCTTACTTTTTACTTTTGTAAAGACCTAAGCAAAGGGAGAACATGAGTCACTCATCTATTGCTTATGATTATCTGCTCCAATGGGGATGGCCATGATTTTCTGAGTACCTGTGAGTAGCTACTGGCTTTCTGTTGGAAACCTTGCCTTTTGACTACACTGTAATTGTTTCATCTGTGCCTGTGTTTTGTCCCCACACAGTGCTCATTCTCACACATTCTTTTCCTTCAAGATGTTCTGCATCAAGTAAAAAGAAGCCCATGTGGTCCATGCTGTTATTCCCATGTCATGTCTCACTGTTCCTGAAATCTGCCACTGATGTCTTAGACACACTTCACACAGAAATGGCATTTCAAGCTTCTGCAATTTTATTGACATTTTGGCTTTAGCACAACAGTTGAATTCTGATTCTCCTGTCTGCTTGCAAACTTGTAAAAAGTATGAGCTTGAAGACAGAAGAAGAAAAGAAGAATTATCAGTATTTTTGAAGTCTCCTAATTTCTGTGCATTGTCAAACATGTGTGTCTTGAATAAGACAATCAGGCTATGAGGGTGGACTTATTCATTTGCTTCTCTTATGAGCTATGAAGCTTTTATTGTTCTGGAAATTTTTCAAGGAAAAAGCTAGAAATCATGAATCTTAGGAGGGCAGTGTGAATGTCACTTCAGTGCTTTAAAATTATTTTTGGAATTCTGGTATTTTGTATTTCACTGAGTGAGAAAAGCTGCTTAACTCTCCTCAAAAACCGACAGCTCCTTCTCAGGTAAGTTGATTAACTGGGTCCAAACATGCTCTCAAGCCAGTTGCCTAACTTATTTTCACAGATTTTTACAGGATGTCTATCAATGAGAAAGTTTTCTACAAAAGATAAAAAGTTGACATTTTCCCCAGTTCACCTGTCCTCTAGTAAGGAAGAGGAGAACTCGACAGACTGACTCTGGAGTTGCCAATGTGCACTTGGGGTGGTGCAGTCTTTTTCCACACTTCTGCTAGTGTCCTTGGCTGAGTCAGTGGAGATGGGATCTGGGAAACCTAGTGCAACCCTTTTCTTTCAAAAAAATATTCATCACATTCTTTGTGAATGTGAACTTCCACAGAATAAGGTGAATGGACCTAGCAGAGGCTGATGCTTGTTAAAATAAATGCTATTTGTTAATGATGAAAAGTTATTCAGAATTGCTCTGTTGAAATCTGCCTGCAGAAGGTTGCAGAGATGTCACACTGCTGCCTTTTCGTGAAAGGACAGAGGAGTATCAGTGAGCCTGGTTATACCTATGACCTTCCAGATTCTTCCACAGAACCTCCCTCTCCAGAATTCCACAGCAATCGAGAAGTAGTCTTTGCACTGACTGACACCAATGGCTGTTACTAGAAGTAATTTAACTGCGAGTAATGTTAAAGTAAATTTTCTTGACAGTTTGGAACAGCAGAGATCTCAGGCTTATTTTTACAAGGGGCAAAATTCTCGTTTCGCTTGTGCACACAAACACAGTGCCTATTTGCTGACCTCAAAGTTTCCATGGCAGTTTGTGTAATTTCCAAAGGATCCATTTCCTGCAGAGTTGCTCTTGATATCTTGTTATAAACAAGAATAAGTGCTTGAAGCAAAACTGCAATAGAAAGTCTGTCCTATGTGTAACTTTCCTGGGTAAAATGGGATTTTCCTTTGTTGTGTGATAAGAGCATAAGAAAAGCAATTATTTTAGAATGGGAAGCAGTCCATAATCAAAAGCAAGTAAAGCACGGATCATGCATTTGTCACCTAACACAAAACTAGGATGTTTATGTGAGCCAACATTATGTTAGCCAATAATCAGCACAGACAGAGAAATTGAGTCCGAGAAACTAATGTTTGCATTCTCAGTCTTCTAAGAAAGAGTTAGAAATATTTTCCCGGGACTTTCCAGTATTGCTTTCCATAACTTCCTCTAGAGTTTGCAGTGTTTATATATTAGAGAGAAATATACTTTCATTATTACAAGGACAGCAACCACGGAAACTCCAGGGGACAAATTGCAGTTCTTAACACAGGAGCAGAACTCCAGCAACCAGGCATGGGAAGGGGAGTTTGAGGACAGGGAAATGACAGGAGGCTATTGCTTGATCAGCTAGTAGTTGCCACTTCTCCTGCCCCCCCAAATGAACTTGTTGGTGAGAGAAGGAAATAAAAGTGGTTTGAAATGAAGGTGAAGTAAGGGGCCAAGAGAATAGCGGAGGACAGAAAGGATATGTAAACACCTCTGCTGCATTTCATTATGTGGAGGGCGCTGAAATGAAAGGAAGGTGATGAATGCACCTGGCAGCTGTGAAATGGAATGGTCTTTTGACAGTCTTACAGAAAGATGGTTTAGATGCTAAATGAAGTGACCAAGGAAAGCAGAAACTTCTGTGAGATTGGGAAAAGGAGGAGATGGACAAGAATATGGAGTTAACCGCAGTGAAATCTCAGGGTCCATCCTTTCCCTGTGGTGCAAATGTCCTGACCCTTAATCACCCGGTGGCCAGCTGCCTGCTGTGTTACACAGAGGTGCTCATGTACGCACACAGACACTGACTGCATGGTCTGCAGCTTTCCAAAGTGTGCAGCTCTCCCCGTGGCTTCTGTGTGGACTGAGAGATGGAGGGTCACAGGGCACATTGTTTGAAGTGGCAGAACTCATCTAGCTGATGCCAAAGTAACAACGGTGAAGGAGAGGACTAGCATCAGTCATACTGAGAAGGGGCTTCAAGAAGAAGCAAGCAAGAGACAGCTGTCTTATTTTATGATCACAAAGTTACCCAGCAAAAATCTTGCTGTCTTATTACTATCTAGATTGTAGATAAAAGCGAAATAAAAGTGAGCATCCCTCAAATAAATAGTTATACTCTAGTTAAAAGCAACAGTCTTTAACTTATGCCCTTTTTCTCTTATTCCTGTTTCCTTCTGGAAGATTTTTAAAAGAGGCATCACAGTGTTCAGCACACTGCATGTCAGGGGTCAGAATAGGAAGCAGTTTTTACATCAGGACAAGTGCTTGCTCTTTGGGTGCCCAAAATAAAGGTCACAAATTCCCACTTTGATGGTCCGATAGTGGCCTTTTGCTGTAGTAAAGATTTACAACTGGGGCTGAAGTGGACACTTAGCAGTGTTTGGGCATCTGGGGGTAAAACTTTTTTACCTGTAAGGGAATTAAAGAAGGGGCCTTGCCCTAGAGCCCACGAATCCCCATGGATTTGGAACAGCCTGAAGAGAGGAGAGGGAGCCTAAGAGTCTGTTAGTGTAGTCAGGAGTGCCAGGTTACCATAGCAGGGGGAATTATGGTACTGTGGACTTAAAACCTTTCATTTCAGTTCCAGAAATCAGGCTGGAAAAAATAAAGCAGAATTTTCAAAATAAGCAAATGAAAATTTAAAAGATCAATAACAAATATTTTGGGTTTTTAACTTTTAATAGTATGTTTATAGGAATAATTGCACTCTCACAATCAAACTCTGTGTATGTAAAATGCAGTTTTTTTCCATCAGCTTTGTTCTTCCATTAGCAAATTACACATACAATCAAGAGTAAGGAGATTGTGAACATTTCTCCAGAAATAAATAGCAGGAATGAAAAATCCTGTAGAAATTAAATAAATAAATATTGCTTTCTTTCTTACATAGAAAACTGCTCAACAAATACAGTTATAAATACCATGGAAATCACAATACATAAATACCAAATACAGTCTTAGACATTCCATAGGTTACATTTTTCAAGTTAGATATTACAGTTCACAGTTTGGCGCACAGGCCAATCGTGGTTCAGGAAGCTGTTGTTGACACAACATACTGGTGCACTCCAGGGGAGCAGGAGGATTCATCAGTTTGCTGGTGAAATAGCAAAATTATCAGGCTTAAATAAGCTGTGCTGCAGGTGCATTGCACCTCACTGCATGTGTTTGGCTAAAGTGGCTGCCAAGGGTTCTCAGTCTCCTTCAGCAAACCACTTTTCCATCAGTATCATGGGCAGCATGTCCCATGGACAACACTGACTGCTGTGAAAGATTTCCTTAAATACACACAGTTAAATAAATAGATAAATAAATAAAATCATTCATAATTAACATCTTAACAGTGATGCAGGATATGGAAGATGGTGCACTGCTCGAGTGATGCTTTCCCCAAACATTTTCCTTTCCAGAGGAGCAGAAGCAGTTCAGAGATTTTTTCTGTCCCGGTGTTTCTTAGAGAGGAGAGTCAGAATTTTGTTGAGCCCTGTTAAAGGTGTGGAAAGAGGATAATTTAAAACAAAGTTCAAATTACCACTGCTTACCATTGCACAAACAATTTAAGATGCAGGGTCTTTTCCCAATTCTTTGTGCTATCTTGAAGAATAAAGTTGATGGTTCAAAAGCAACTAAAAATCTACTATTTACTGAAATCCCATTGTGTGCATGTCTGGTGTCCAGCTGGGAAACCTCTGCGGCACCAGCTTCTGCAATTACTCACAGCAAGAACCTCATTAGCTCAAAAATAACAACTAAGTAAGGGCAAGATGGCTTTTTTAAAGCCATATTTTTCAAAGGGAGACAGACACTTCTGTGCTTCCCTGCAAACTGAGTTGTTGGTACTCAGAGATTTAGTACTGACATATCAGCCTGAGCAAAGACCCTGAAGCACAGGGACAGAGAACTGATTCTATCATTAAGCAGGAACCTTCCCTGTTCTTTAAATCTGATTAAGAAAGAATGGGAAGTATTACTATGGAATCCTACAAACTGCCTTTTTCTGTGAGGTTTGCCACTCAACTTCCCAGAGAGAGAGGGAATGGGACTTACCTGGCCAAAATTGCCTTTACAATCAGCTGTACCCAAGGAGCTGTGGGCTCCAAGCACACCTCTCTGCCATCCCTCAGAGTAGCTCTGCAAAATAGGGAATAAAGGAAAGTCATGCATTTGTTTTACTCACAGAATGTAATCCTTCATTTTTAGATCAGATAGTAGAAATTAATCTCAACTACTCTAGGTTAGATTTGGCTGTTTTGCTGTATGTGTTAGGCAACTGAGGGGACCAGAACCATCAGAATTGTGTGAATCTCTGTGTCTGCTCTCAAAGCAGTCACACATTCCCAAAAATGTTTCCCTCTACATATGAATACTTGTTTTGGATTTGTTTATATTACCAAAGCTTTCTTACACAACTATTGAAACCTCCAGTAGTGAAAAGGTGTTTGAGCAGAATAAGGATTTTAACATTTTAGTGCCTTTGTGCTATTCAGACCAGGTTAGCTTGATTCATTGTTTCCCTAAATCTGCTTCTTGAAACTTAGTTTTTCTCCTTGAAACTGCCTGCCTAATAAATGCGAGATTCAAAAATACATAATTACCTTGCATACTAAGAGCTGACAAGCCCATGAAATTCATGTTCTACTACTAGAAATATTTAATCTGTCCCCTGACAGATAAACAATGATCAGTTCAGGATTATGTAAAGTCATAGAGATGGTGAAAAACATGGTGTTTCACTTAAAACCATCCCTCTCAAAATAAAAACCAAGTCTGGCTGCATGAGGTCAGCATGTTGACTGTGGTACTTGTGAAGCCTAAAAGCCTGGCAGCAGTGGCACCAGTGCAGGGGAAAAGCAAGGAACCTCTTGCAGAGCTACTTACATGACTTCAACATTCTTGCAGTGGGGGCCGCTCTGCGTCAGCTTCACATCTTGAATGGATTTCGGGGGAATGAACCTGGAATGAGTGGCTATGCACTGGCACCGGAGCTCAGTTCCCATCCTTGCCAGGGTCCTACCTGTGAGCAGAAAAGGCAGATCGGGGTTTTTGACAGGTGGTCTGATGGTCAGTGTGTCAGACATAAAGCAGAGCTGTTAAAATTCTCACTTAAGACATTGCGTTTGTCCAAGCTGCCTAAATCCTCATGTTTTAGGCAGGGTTACTTAGGTTTCAGGGGAGCTGATGCCCGAGTACATTGGAAACTAAATTTACAAATCTTTTAAAAATGAACCCAAGTATTTTTTGGTTACTAACCATACTGACTACACAGTATGGTTAATTGCTTTGTTGTAATATCTGGATCAAAAAAACTTGGCCACTCTGCAGAAGATAGAGCCCTAGATTTATTCATTACTTGGAGGTTTGGCCATGTTCCTGTGTTCATGTTATTTGCTCTCCCTTTCTGACTGTACTACTTGCTTGAGGCAGCATGGCCACTAAGCAACAAACATGAGATGATAAACTGTTATTTGTGTGGGAAGGGAGAGAAACATTAAAACACTTCAGAACAAAAATCTGTCTCTAACCACAGAAGAACCTGTCTCTCGCCACATACACTTCAATTGAAACAGAAACAAAGCAAATGCAGGTGGCATCCTTAAAATATTTCCCACAAGATGTCAGTATCTCTTCAGTCCAAGGTCTACGTGGTAGATTTGGGACTGAAGAGAGCTGCTAAAATCCCTCAAAAGAGACTAATTTAGTGAGACAAATAGAAAGCTACTCTGCAAGGACAAGCATCTCAGCTGATGCCTCGGCAAAACTGCAGCAAAGGGCACTTTGGGAAGCTTTGCTTACCTTGAGACACAGCTGCTGAGATCAGGAAAAGAGCCAGGACAGCTACGAGTTTGCTGTTCATGGTTGGACAGGAGTTTTTCGCTGGGTTGTTTAGGTCTAGTCCTGTGAGCTTGAGTCCCAAACGAGTGTTGATCCCTGCTGTCTGTGAGGATTGTTGATTCCTGCTTATATACTGTTTTGTGCCCAGCCTGTGTACTCTGCTGGCAAGGAGATTGCGTTAGAGGAATTTCCCAGATGCAGTAAAAATGAGTCACATGACTGTTGCGAAACTTTTTCCTAGATGATGAAGAATTATTATATTCTGCGGATAATGATACAATGTATTAATTTATTAAAATATGCCTATGATAGTCACACATTCCAGTTATTTCAGTAGATTCGTAATTTTTGTGCTTTTTCTGAATCATATCCTTATTTAATAATATAATTTTAGAATGGTTCCAGTTACATTTATTATTAAGTTACACTTGTTATATAATACGAATTAAGTTACACTTATTATTTTCTTCTGGGTTATAACTCTTCTTTGTAGAGGTATCAGGTCTATACTTCAGATACTGAATTTCTTATTCCCACTTACGTGACAGCTTCTGCTTACCTGAAATAAGCCACCAGAGTGGAATTCAGGCATTGCTGAAATTACTGAGAAGCTCTTTACTGGGTCAGGATTTAACCTCAGTAATATTTTGACATAAAAGATTTTCATTTTAGTTATTTTTTTCCTCTGTTCAAGGGGCATGATACAAAGTAAATTCATCACTAATTCTTTATGTCTAGTAAGGAATTGAGGTTGCAGTATTCAAAGCTTCCTTTGGGGAGCAAATATTGAATTCTGAATGGATTTGAAAATCGTTCCTGTATTTTTCATGTTACACATGTTAATGAGTGATAAACAGAGGAAGTTTATATGCAAACTAAACAGCATAACCTGCTGAACACAACTGATTTTGTTTCCTCTGTAAGTCCAGACATTTTTAATAAGACTTTTCTGAAATCTTTTTCAGTGCCAGCAACCCTAGTCCTAGCAAAGAGACACAAGAGTGAGTTATGGCACTGTACAGACTTCTCTGTTAGAGAACCTTGTTCCATGAATGTTGAGCTTTTATTTGCTGTGGCTGGGGATGACACCTTGCAAGGGAGACAATTCCAAGGGAAGATGGGCTCAAATGCTGAACTTTTGCTTCAATTAAGATCTGTATTTTTAAACCCAGCTGGAATGTGTATGATCAGGAGAAAGCCTTCTGTTTCAGTGCAGTAAAAACACAATCCTTCTGACATGATGACTTTTGCTGCTTGTTGTCTTCAAACTCAAAGCTTCGTGGTTTTGAGATCTGTGGATTGAATGAGGTACTTCTCCCCAAATCTGGGGACGTCATAAAAAACTCAATCATCTTTAGCTTTACATTGCAATTTATTTACAGTAAGAATTAAATAGTTCGCCCATAATTTATTGTAGTTTCCTGTGTACCACTTGTCATTAACTTGATAAAAGAAACTTTTTGATAAAAATTAATTTGTTTTTCCATTACTCTGTGGGCTGTCCCAGGAAAAGATTCCACAGCTTTGTCTCTCCTACCTCTTACTGAGTATTAAGTTGGCAAAAGATTCTGATTCTGACTCCTGATGGTGCTGCTCCTAGGCTGTGGTTCTTAGAGAACTTCAATGAAAAATGTATTTAGTCCCTGAAGGTGGGAACCAGGAGAGGGTTTTGCTCGGAACTTAAGGTTATATTTTATTGCTTATGTTCTATTATGATGTATATGTTGTGTTATACTAATGTGTAGTTCCACTGGTGCGAGACTGTAGATGTTGGAATTTTAACCAAGTTTACCTGGAAAGTTTTACTGTTCCTTTTATTTTAATTTGTCTCCGTCTCCATGTATGTATGCAGACATGCAGAGGTTAAATAAACATTTGCTTAGAGATCCCACTGTTCTTAGTTACTCTTTGCACCCTTATTATAGAATTTTGTCGTGTGCTGAAATGTTATTAATATGTAAGGAAATAAGAGAGAATTCCCCTTCAAATCCCCAAGTGAAATCAGTGAGCACTGGTGCTCCTGACCACCAGGTTCAGCTATTTCCTGTGGGCAGCAGTAACAGATCCACAGAAATCCCTACGGCAGAAGTGAAGCCAAGAGCCTGCTCCACCTATGAAGAGCCCTACCCCTGAACTAAGAGGGAATATCTTTCTAAAAGAGCAGGATGTTTCTAATGGAATATAAATCCCTGCCCTTTTTCACCAATGTTGCAGTTTCATTGGGAGTGCGTGAAGGGAGAGTAAGAGAGACAAACTTTGAGGCATGAGATCAAGCCCAAAGGCCAGGCACTCCTAAACTGCATTTCTGGGAGTGCCATGTTTTGCTCAAGTTCTCCCTACATCCCTTCAACACTGTGCCCGGGATCTCATCCAGGCTTTTAGCACGGGACCTGCAAATCCATTAGGGGATTCTGGTGGCTTGTTCTCCTGCCAGCCATCAGAGATGACTTGTGCAAATGGAATTGCTGCTCCTTTTGAAGGAGTCACTGAGTGAGCTGACACTGCCGAGAGCAGAGATGTTCCATGCTAAACCCTGAACCAGCCACACTGGCAGTGAACAAAACAACACTTACACAATAGTCTGATTACTAAAAGACTGCTAAAAAGGAAGCAAATACCTCCCGTGCCTGTGTTCTAAGGCAGGATATAACTTGCATATATGTTGCAGGGTGGAAACTACTGGTTTGGCGTGACTCATCACCTTGACTAAGGAGCACAAAAGTCAAAAGGGCATCTTTTAGGATCTTGGCTGGGATCTGTTAATCTTTGTATGTAGCAAAGGATGCCCCTGCACAAGGGACACACTAAGGGGGATTCAGGTGTAGTGGGGCTGAGCTTCAGTCCCTTACTGGTTGGAGTTGCTCCAGGTCCAGAGGAATGCCTTTATCAGCTCCTGGGCTGATAAAGTTACTCTAAGAAAATTAAGAATCTGTCTTGTTTCAGAAAATTCTGTTCTCTCCCTTGAGAAGTTGTGCACACACGACCCAGAGGCCTGGGAGGTAAAGCTTTTTATGGAATGAGGGTTCAGCCTGTCTGTCAGCTCCTGTCTCCTGTGTGTCTTCTGTTCCAATTACTCTTGTACCCAGGGAAAATCTTACTGTATCTTCTGAAACCACCTCCTTTTCCCCACAAAGACTTTGGCATTTGGCTTGAGCTGCAGAGAGCTGGAGGCACAAATACATGAGCTAGGAAATAATAATTTCCATTGTTCAGAAGCTGTGCCCAATGTTGTGCAAACACTTGTGGAAGTCTGCCATGAGGCAAAGCTTAGGGAACAGATACGCAAAAGCAAAATATCTAAGAATATCTATAATTGCTATAGGAGGAAGTGATAACAAGGCAAGGAGAAAGGCTTAGGTCAGCTTGTGGGATTTCTCAAATTTCAGTGTTTAAATATAGATGGTTATATCAGATGGTTAGTCAGATCACAGCAAGTGCTGGACTTTCCTAAATCCTTCTGGAATCACGAAGTAGTAGTACAGCTTTTAAGTTGATTTGTCTTTATAAAAACAATCATTTGTTACTGCATATTTATTTTTAATGCTTATTTCAACTCTGCTTGAAAATAGTCAATTCTGTATTGTAGCTTCCACTTAAAAAAATGCTCTGGATTAAAGGAAATGTTTATTTTTCTCAAACTCAAAATGAAAATTTATTGAAAATATTAATATAGCTTATCAAGTAATATTAGAAAATGATGAGTTAATATTACCTGTAGTGTTAACAGAAAATACTAGGAAATACTAACAAATATACATACTACAGATAAAATTTATCTACCTGGTATGAACAGAAGAGATACTAAGTCCATCTAGAGAATTATTAGGCACCATCACCTGGGCTTTACCTGCCCTATAACGCTGCATTTATTGCTTACTTGCATTTGCCCCTCATCAACTTAGCTGGAAGCATTTTCTGACTATGCAAGTAAGACCTGGAAGTGGCAGGAGGAAATACAAGGTAAGTGTTAAGAAGTTAGTGCCAGGAACTTTTGATATAATTAAAAGTAGTGGGTGGCCATAACACAAATCACATCTTCATCTCCGACTCTTGTGAGCGAGTTCTGTTTGGCATAAATGCTGTAATATGTAAATGTGATGGTCCAACGCAGCTCAAGCTGATGGACAGGTCAGATCTTGCTGCTCACCAAAACCTGGTGGTGCAGCAGGAGGAAAGAGCAGTGGTTGTGTTCCGTCAGCTCAGGGATTCAGATCTGAGTCCAGAGCGGCTTTGGTGAGGGGGCTGCTGCGGTCAAGCTTCAAACGCCACCTTCCACCCTGGCCGTGACAAGACTGAACCCCACAGGGCACTCATGGCATTTTTGAGTCCTCCATCACTGTCACCATGTTTGTCTGTGATGAGTGCTGCTAGAATCCGCACTTCAGTGCTTTCTACCTCAAAAATTAGATTTATATGGCCAGCCATTTACAGTGTAAAGCAAATCACTAAGAAAAAACATGTTTTTTGACTGTAGAAAGAAATTAACAATAAATCGATGGGAATTGACCCATTAATATTAATGTTTAGCCATATAAGCATTCCCCTGGACCCTGGAAAAGTACCACAGAACCACAGAATAAATATGTAAGCTGCAAAGTCCTTTTGTATAACAAAAAATGTGGTCTATTAGGTGTCAGATAGAGCACGGTGCTCACAATGCCAAGGTCACAGGTTCGATCCCCATATTGGCCTTTCACTTAAGAGTCGGACTTAATGATCCTTCTGGGTCCCTTTCAACTCAGACTAATCTGTGAGCAAACATGAGAGAAAGAAATCAATCTAATATTTTCTGTTATATTGAAATAAATAGTATGTGGGGTTTTTTGGAAATATAACTTCTAAACTTCCCTTGGTAATGTGTCTCTCTGCCTGCTTCTTCCTGTCAGTGAGTGGAAACTGCAGCACAACAAACAGAAGTGACAGAGGTGATGTAGTTTCTCTATTTTTAGCTGCTCCTCTCTGAAAGCGGTGAGCTCCCAGTCTTTACCCCGAGGCTCAGTGACTTAGAACTCTTGATGAGACCGATGTAGTTTAGGTACCAGCCCGTGCTTGCTTGCACCTTCCTTACACCCAAATACCACTTAGCTGAAGTCACACAGAAACACTCTTCATTCCCTGATCTGATACTCCTATCATACACCTAGCATCATCCCGAGATCTCTCTCCTGTGTGCGGATGGTCAGCCCATAGAACGTTTTACTTCTCTAGGAGCTTTTTAATTTTTTCCTATGTCAATCACTTTGGCTACTTCCTGCAGGAAAGTTTAAGTTTGTTGCTAAATCAGTGAATCTCCTAAGGTCCTTCTGCAGTTCTTTATAGATGCCCCTTGTTTTCACATCATTGGTTAACATCACCAGAGGATTTCAGCTCAGGGCAAATGACCTTCTCCGATCCCATGTGGGATGGCCAAACCAAACAGGACCCCACACGAGGTGGTGTAACGATCCATGGGTGATGTTCCTTTAACCCTAAAGTTGAACTTTTCATTTCGCCTTTCATCTCTGTTTTCACCTGTTACTTACCCACTTCCAACACATGTTTCTTAGCCAAGCTATTTCCAATGTTTAGTGAGGGCTGTGAAAGGATTTCAGAAAGGCGGTTTGACTCTACCTGCGAGACCTGCCACCTTCAAACAACTGCAAGAAGTGTGTGAGAGATGATTTCCTTCAAAGCTACACAGATGCTTCCTTATTATGTGTTTATTCATGTGTTTGCTAATTGTATTCATTCTGTTTCTGCTTTAAGGCTATTTAGGAGCAACTAATTTAAGTTTGTTTATTTTTATCCTTGCAACACTTAAACACTTCCATTAACCTTGAACTCCTTGATCTATCTCAAGCAGAAGTTTAGAGAGAGTGACAGCGAATAAAATAAGATGAATCAGTAGTCATCTCAGGTAAAGAGAAATAATCAACTGTAGTAATGTAGCAGAGGGGGCATTCTCAGCAGAAATGATGGTATTCTCAGCAGCAATGTTTTCTCTCAAGGTTTATTCTTCCTTGACATTTCTTTGACTGGTGACTCAATGTTGTGTCTGGCTCTGTAATCAGATTAAGTGAATTTAGAAATTAATTAAAGAAACAATTACTATCAATACAAGCTAAAGGAGAGCAATAAGTGCTCATGAATCATTAATGACTTGTTCTTACTGTACCAACCAATTGACATTTGTGCAAAGAAAAAAAAAACCAAACCCAAAACCGTTCCTGCATGAGGTGCTCCAACAGAAAGAGCTTCCGTCTGCCTGTGTGCAAAGGAGGGATTTGACTGTCCCTGTCTACAGTAGTGAAAGCTCTTGGAAATGCCAGCTGCATGTCTGAATTACACCCAGAAAGAGGAGGCGAGTCTTTGACACCTTGGTTTTCGAAAGTATCAAAATACACAAAATGTGCTGTCTTTCAGCAGAGCTTTAGGGGCTCTTTTTTTTTTGCCTTTTGGGTGGTTCAACACATCAGGAAGATATCAAAGGAAACTATTTCACTCCTCAGGCATGTAAAAATATTGCTTTAGAGAGAAGCAATGAAAATAATTACTAATGCCTGAAGAGGATGAACATTTGCATTCCAAGAATTTAAGTAGCCTTCCAAAATGAGCTTTTAAGTGCAGGTGTTTTAGGAAAGGAAACAGCTTACCTGGCTAGCAGAGCCCTTACAGTGAGTTGGACCCAGGGTGCAGCAGGTTCCACACACACTTCCCTGCCATCTTTCAGTGTAGCTCTGCCAAGAAAGGAGCAGAGAAGTTAAGGCCAGGTGTGTCCCTCACAGTTTTCCTAATGGCTGGAATTTTCTCTCAGCCAGTAGATGAAGGACCTGTTTGGTTTTGTCTTATGTATTTGGGGGGTTTTATGAATGATATAATGTCAGTACAGGTGTTTATTCTGTAATCTTATAATAAGCCTAATTAATTTTCTATCTGGTTTCCATTCTCTATCTGGCCATACTTTAGTAGATCTTTCTGGAATTTAATTAACTTGAAAAGTGTTTTTTCTTAACCAAACCTGGCTTAAATTATCAATTCCTAGTGAGGTGGAATGGGGTGCTATGCAGTGCTGCACAGAGGTGTGATTGTACAACCATTTTTTGCTTGAGAAACCATAGTGAAAGCATGAAAGTCTGATAGACCCCCTCTGTTTACTGACTGCACTTGTCTGGTTCCTGTGACTACTTCCAGGAGAGGTTTTAAATGAATCTTACTATATATTTTATTTTGTACCCACATGGAGTGTAATCCAAATTCCTCACTCCTCAAACAGGGAAATGCTTCATTGTACAATATTGACACAGGAAGTAACTCGGGGACTTTCAAACTTTGCCACATGCAGGCCAAGTCAGAGGAAATTGTTTTAATTTATAGAAGATCAGGTTTGTATCTTTGATTGATTCCTCAATGTCTAAGTTATTAATTGTGCCCTGTGTTGTGGGAATCTGATTCTCCCCTCTGATATTTTTCATAAGTAAGATAACAGCAGAAAGATATTTAAAGTACTATCTGGAACCTGCTTGTAATACTGACTGAGAATCAGCTTATTCCTTTGGATAGAAAGCCTTGGTCCTGATACTTGATGTCTCTGAGGCTTTGTTAGAGAAACGTCCTGTACATAAGTAAATAGGGTGAGAAACGTCGAGTGGGTTCCTCCTGTAGGAAGCAAGATGCTATTTAGGAGAAGTGCTCACATGATTTCCACAGTTTTGCAGTGAGGTCCTCTTTGGCTTAATCTCACATCCTGAATAGTCTTGGGAGGGATGAACTTGGAATGAGTGCTTATGCACTGGCATTGGGAGCCTCTTTCATCCGTCTTCTCCAGGGCTTTACCTGTGGAACAAAACTCTGTTCTGCCTAGGTACATGAACAGTCTCTTTATTTGCTCCCCTGAAGCAAACTGTATTCCCTCCTCTAGCCTCATTCTTGTTTCTCGGACACTCTGATTTGCTGGATGCTGAGATAAAATTAACTGCATTTGCACAACACATCAGCTGCCTTTTCAGAGCTGTTGTGTGCAGGGGCATTTGAATTTAAACTTGGATTTCTAAGTTTCTGCCATGATCATCTGCTCATATTCCTTATTCTTCCTTGCAAATGGGATAATTCTTGCTCTGTCATCAACCTGCCTACCAAGAATAAAATCACAAAAAAGATAAAATTGTCATTTGTAAAAAAAGAGCGATATGGACATATTTAGGAAAAAAAATCCTCTTTTAATTAAAACACTTACTAAAATGTAGATACAAGCACATATTGTGGCATAGGAATAAATTCATTTGCAGACAGAAGCATATTTTACTCCTGGAAACATCCACAGCACCCTAAACAGGTACGAGTGATCCTTTTCACTTCCTAATGACAGTTTACTGAGGGTGCTCTTCTCTTGCAAAAAGTCATCATGGACATAGCATAAATCCACTTACATTTGCATGTGTATACTTATCAATTGCTTACATGAGTTTTAAGAAATAATTTTCTTACCTTCTGACCCTGTCATTGAGACCAAGTAGAGAATCAAAGTGACAGCAACAGATTTGCCATCCATTGCTGTGCAATTTTTCTTCTTGACAGAGATCCTGCTTTGGTGCTGTTTCCCATCTGGTTTTATACCTGAAAGGTGCACTCCTAGCAGTCTGAGTGCTGAGAGGTGGGTTCTGCACACGCAGGTTTCCTAACACATGAGAGTGTTGCATAAGAAATCCAAACTTCTGTGCAGTTCATTCAAACTTCACTAGCTTTTGCTGCTGCATAAATTCAATTATTTAAAAATTGTTATTGTTATCCATCACTTTCTGTTTCCACTTCTTCCTGGGATATTTGCTTTAGCCAACAATGCTAAGCTTGCACTTGGAAATGAATACATTACCAGATATCTCTCCGAGCCAAAATAAAGGGATTTTCCCCCTCTTCTGCTAATGTAGAATTTCTGTCAGCTCTTTGCATCATGCTTAAGTACCTTGTGCAAAAACATCTACACAGAATAATGACAAGAACTTTTCATCCCAACTTTTCAATCTAGCACACTATATTTTGATATGAGTGCAGTGAAGTTATTTAGTCAGTGTTTTATGAAGACAAGACACAACTAGTTTCTCTTGTTCTCTGAAAGGGTTTTGTCTTTTTTAGTTTGGCAAAAGGGATTTAGATGCTTTACTCTATACTAAGAAGTCTCTCTAGTCATTAAACAGGATGTGCTTAAAATGACTAAAGCATTGTCCCCAAAGTCACTTAAGCTCTTCTGAAACTTTCATTTGTTCAGAATATGAAAGGAGTGGCAGTAAGGGCTGTAATGATGCCTGCTAAAATAAACCCTTAGGAAGTTGCTTGTTTTTATTTCTAACCACGTGCATTTAGAACAATCACAGGTGTTTAAAGCAGCAGATAAACACATGTCCTAAGTGACAAGGAAGAGCAGCCCAGCCTGGAGAAGATAGACACCAAGTCAGAAGAGCCACAGTGCTTCTCTTAGGAGTCCCTAAGACCACTGAAACACATTTTTGGAAGTGTGAGGGTGGTGGTTGTGCTGCTAAGGAGGGTATTCTGTGACTGCACACGGAACAGAGATGTGATATGTTGTCACTTCTACCCTTGGAATCACGTCTCACTGATGAGCCTATGGAGGAAGGTGCAGATGCCCTGCCCCGGGCCCTACCAAGTGCAGCCATTGCTGACATTTTGGACAGAAGAACTGATGAGAAAAGGGCTTTCTCAGCCATGGTTCAGCTCCCAATAACTTGACTGGGATTTTGCTGGTGGCAGAAGTTACACGTATCTGTATTACATTAAAACAGATGCCAGTCCTTTAGGATACGCCCATTCTTTTATGGCTGTGCAGATCGAGTGGTCCTTCCCAGCCTCTCCCCACTCTTGGTTTGTGACACCCTTATCTCCAAAGTACATCTTGAAAGAAGGCAGGTCATAAAAATCCCTCGGGATTATTAACAGGAAATCTTAGATTTGTAAGACAAGTCTGAACAAAACCTGCCTCCTTGAGAAACTTTGACTCTTTCCCATTCTGAGATCTAGCAGGCTGTGCAGTGCTGTGTGGTGGGACAGGGGGAAATATGGGGACAGGGAGGAAAGTGTGGTCAGAACTGTTGTTCTCTTGCACAAGAACTTGCTCAAACACTGCCAAAAACTCCCTTTATGTCTTGCACCATGAGCAAACATGAGCTGATTGTGGAGAATACGGAGTGGCTCCTTGTTGGAAAAGACCAAACCTAAACAAATATCAAAATATTTGTTCAACTTTCCCATTTCTCAAGTGTTCACTGCTCAAGTTTCAACATTCCTCTGTAAGTTGCTGTGCTACAGGTAGATGTCAGACTCTGTTTTGGAGCTCTGTTTCTTAGGATTTCCCCTGATGTAATCCTCTCTCCTGACTGGAATTAGGGGGGATGATCAGTAACTTCCTTAATGTTTATAAAATTTCCCTGGTTATTTAAGTTAATGAAACATTAAGCTTTAATGAAAACCCTTGTTTATTGCCATGTTCTCAGCTGCTGTGCTGTGAGAGCACCACACTGCTATATCCTTGCAATTCCTGTGACTAACCAGTATTTGTTCATTACTATCTGGGCATTTTATCATCCAGACTTCTGAAAACACCGAGTCTGACAAGAAAAGAGGAAGAAAGCAGATAACTTTCATAATTCCTCTGATTGTTAATTATCTACCCTCTACAGAGGCAACAATTTCCTGTTTAAATTAGCTGCCCCCCCACAACTCAAACCCCCCATTGCCCTTCTGGAAACCCATTATGTGATACAAACTGAAAGAAAATGCTTCCTCTTTTTTTTCAGTTTCCTGTTCCAACAAGGAAATTAATGACAAACAACATTGAAGTGAAATAATTTCAACAAGCATTTATTAGGTATGTAAACATAAAAATCTTAAATAAATAAGTTAATTAATAAAGAAATAAATTCTATAAATAAATATATTTTTCTAGTCAAAATATGGCATTAAAATATGTGCTTATATCTTCACAACACTCATTCACCATAAACAGTATCTCGAAAATGATGACACAAAACCTGATGTATCAGAATTTTGACATGCTAATCCTGGAAGCTCCCCTCTTCAGCCAGTAGCCCACTGTGGGTGGAAGTGACCCAGGTATAGCTGAAGTTACTTGTCCATGCTGGTGAGAAGTTGTTGCTGGTCTTTTCCTAAACTCTTAGCAACAAGGGAAGGAAAGCTCCGATGGGCATGCTCTGCACTGTTCCAGCTGTGTTCAGCAAAAATTATTCCAGAATAATCTCCTTATTCCTTCACAAGCCATTTTTTCTGCCTTCTTGTTGAGGTAGTAGTCGTTTCTTTCCTACGTAATCAGACCTGTTTAGATGACTGAAAGTATTGTTGCCAACTAACTACAAACCAGGGAATACATATTCTAAGTGCAGTGACACTGTGAATGTAGGAGGCAAGAGGAGGTGAGCTGTCCAAAGTTGAGTGTCTTCCCTATTTTTGCCTCGCTGGATGAGTTAGGACACTTTCCTTCTTTATTTTAGATCACTGTTTTAACTTTGGTGTTGGCCCTAGAAAGAAAGAAGATGGAAAAGGAAGCTATTTAAAATCAACCATATAACAGGTAAGACTTGCTAATGTCAGCTAAAATCCACCACTTTGTGCTCCTGTGCCTGAAACCCTGAAAAGTTGTGACAGAACCCAAGGGACACGGGTACATCATAACATTCCCAAAAGTAATCGACAGCAATCAATTTCCACAGTTTGATGCTTCACTTCACAACTGGAGCTTGGTTTTCCCCCCTCTCATCTGTACACCATTAATTTGAAAAACTGTTTTCTGTTTTCTACCACTGCAAGCATGAGAAAACCAGTCAGTTAGCGCCTGGATTTTCGGAGCAGTTGTGCTGCAGGTTTTCAAAGTGCTCGTGCCTTAGGGGAGAGGAAGGTAACCTTCCCAGAGATGTGTGGTACAGTAAGGTTTCAATAGCTAATGTTGTAATTAACGCTCAATCACAGTGTTTGTCGCAATTAGCGAACACAAAAGGTAACAACTGCCCGAGGAGACAGAATTTTGGAGCACTTCGCACCATCCGTGTTTGGTAGTTCAATTAAAATACAGGTTTTCAATAAGCTGTGCTTATGGAGGAGAAATGACTCACTTGTCCAGAATTTCCTTGATGATCAGCTTCACCCGGGGAGCAGTGGGTTTCAGGCACACTTCTCTGCCATCTCTCAGGGTAGCTCTGCAACAGGGAAGAAAGGAAGGGAAATGGGCTATTTAGTGAAATCCAAGGCAATGTCACCTTTCTCGAATAACGTCATTCTAGGGATACACTGACATGTTAAGCTGTATAAACTGAGGCTGTAGCCTAATATAAAGGGATCTTTTTCTCTGATTTAGTATTTTCTCATATTTGGTTGTTTGATGCATTAAACCATCTGCAGGACTCTTTTTTTTTTTTGGCTTGTATTTGTGTCAGTCTTTCCCTGAAGAGTTAAATCATTCCAACTTGATTCAGAAATTGTACCACCCAGTCCATAGGAATTTGGTTACTTAAAGTTCTGGAATGCAACTGGAATTATTTGTATACTAATGGTAGTTTTTTTTCACTGACTTGAGTAGAAGTGTGATCATTTTTATGACCTAGCCCTCAAAAATTATGTTTTAATCTCTTGCTCAGCATGGCTTCATGCATTTTTACAAGCCAGTAGAATTCAGAGTTTTAGAAAGTTATTTGCTGCCTGATGACTGTGTATTTAAGTCAAAGTAATACATATGTTTAAAAAGTAGAGACTGGCAAAACATCACACAGCTCCCAACACATAGCACATTGTCTATAGGAGCAGGGAATGTTGCTGTTCTGCTTTCTGAGCAGCTGCTCCTGCTGGCTGCTCACACCACTCACACAACACTTACACAGAACTCAGAGCAAAATCTGTTTCCTTCTTGTTAAGTAATCAGGAAGCTTTTGCAAAACACTCACATGACTTCAACATTCTTGCAGTGAGGTCCACTGGGGGTGAGGGTCACTTTTTGTATGAGCTTGGAATATTTGAACATGGGCTCGGTTGTTATACACTGGCACCGGAGTTCCATGGCTGAGCGTGGCATTACCTCACCTGGAAAACAAAAAAAAGGTGGAGTGTTTCACTCTTTTCACAGGAAGCACAACATGGGGGTTTTCGCTGGCAACATTAGGAGAGTTCTTTGCTGCAGTGGTAAGACAACACAGTGTCTCCCCATCAGCGTTTGCCCTGGCCATTAGTCAGGAGAGCTTTAGGAAGGGTTTCTTTACCTTGCATTCCAAGTGCTGAGATCAGGAGCAGGACCAGGACAGCAGCTGCAGTCTTGCTGATCATGATGCAAGAGTGTGCCTTCCTCGTGTGGCCTGGGCCTGGTTCTGAGGTGGAGTGAGCTCTGGTAGATCCTGGGGGTCAAGTGCCTGTGCTCTGGGGCTGGCTGTGTTTATATCTTGCCTGGGCCACGCGGGGCACTCCGGCATCACAGATGGGTCATACCCACGGAAACTCTGACCCTGCAAGATGCTGCTGTGGTGTGCTGAGTCACAGGTGATTGGGTAAGCCCCTTTCCCTTCATGAATACAACATTGCTACTCATTAATAGAAAGCAATTTGTGAAGCAAAGATATGTAGAGTTGCACTGTACTGGAGCCGTGCGGAGTCTGTAGAGAGTTTATAATTTCTTGGGACAATTTGAATCTGTACTCATGTCTTCCTTGTCACTTTCCACCACAGGTCAAAGGCATTTGCTCTGTGATTTTCAATTTCTGTGTCTTTGGACTTCAGTTTGATTTTTTTCCGTTTTAAGACATGATAGAAGTAGGAGCCAATAATTCTAGAAATTATATATACTAGCTCTCTTTGTCCTTATATTCACGTAATTTAAAAAAACCCTTTTTATATGCTGAGATAACTTTAGCAGAAATACTTACAGTATTCTTTTGATTAATCCAAATCTAGCTTCACTGAAATAAGCAATAGGACCACTGAGATTCTGTAGTACCATTGAGAACACACAGAATATGTAAATATAATATGACGAGTTGTTTTGCCTAACTTAAGTTGGATTTTGTTTTTTGAGGATGACTGCTTCTTCTGAAGCAAAAACTTCTTAGCTATTTGCTGCTTTAAATTTGGACTAAGTAAAATTCTAAAAGCTGCTGTAGGATTCTGCTTCTGAAATAAAGTGAGGCACTCGCAAATTTAAATTGCACTCTGTAAAGAGAAGATTTCTTCTGATTATGATGAAAGTAAAGAAAACTGGAGATGGAACCATGAAGGATTATTAAGACAAAGTTCAGCGGTGTTCAACGATTTCTTTTAACAGTAGAGACAAATACTATAATACAAGTTGGCCTTATTTGGGTTAAACATTAAGGACTCCCATTACAATTCCTCTGCCAGGTCATGGGGAAGTCAAAGGAACAAAGCACAGGGCCAGATATGAATGAATGTAGGTTATTTTTCTCTAATAATGAAGGTCTCAGTGGTATGCTAGACTGAATTTCACTTACTATTAGCCTATCTATCACTATCTGTGGTTTATAAATACCCTTAGAGCATATGATCTGAACAGCAAATACAGCTGCATTAGCTAACACATAAACAGATAAACCCCTAATCACAGCCCTTGCTTGTCAGATATGAAGTCTGCCTAGGGACTGTCCCCTTCAACCATGGCAATCAGCAGGTGTCCAGGAATGTGTAAGAAAAGTTTAAGTGTTCCTGGGACTTATCCCTAGTAGTCTGAATTGGTTTCATTTGCTGCCTCCTGATTATTTTACAGGATAACAAGACGTAGATATTGATTCTTACCCCTGATTTCCACTGCCTTCGTAATTTTGTAGGCCTTTATCATGTCTCCAGGTCAACCTCTTTGCAAAGTGCTGTCATGTTGCCTGACAGCAGCACAGACTGGGTTGTTTGTGCCTAACTCTGGACTTTTTATTTTCCCCTCACACACTATTCCCATACACAGCAAGCTGTTTGCAGAAATGCAAGCTAGAGCATCAATGGAAAAGTCTTCTGGCCTGCATACAAGGAGAAAATGGAAGGATGAATTGCATTGCCTAAGGAGCATGGATTAAAAAAAAAAAAAATCAATAAATTGTTATTTCTCTTTAATTTCACTAATAATTTTCAGTATCTCAAAAGAAAAAAATTATATCTGTGCTCTATATGCAACGAAGCTGTTATCCTTTGATATCTTTGTGAAAAACTCTCTGCCTGTTCAGTTTTAAGGAAACATAATTTCTGCTCTCTTGGTCCAGACAGACCAAATGTTTGTGGCTCTGTGTGTTTCTATTCAAATATAAAGAAAGGGCTTATGTGTTTTACATTTATCAGAGACAACACAATGATTACAGCATAACAAATATTGATATGCAGCAGTGGGAACAACTGAGTAGTGTTCTGGAGGCTGTGCTTTGACTTATAATTTAGGATGTAGAGAGCAGAGTGCTCAGGAGTGGCCTGCAAAAAAATCTCAAAGTTGATAAAGATAAAATCTCTCCTGTGATTACAGAGAGAAGTCAGAAGAGATGAACTCTGAATGAAAAGGTCACACATTATCTTGTAAACTGTGCAATTCGGGCCAAAGAAAGCAGCTGCTGTTCCAATTGATTTAAAAGGACCTGTTTTGGAGACATGAGATGGGCGAATTAACAGCTGCTGGAATTCTAGTTCATACACCCTCTGACTGAAGAGAGCCATTGCTAAGCCTTAAATATGAGTGTCATAAACTATATCTGGTAACCTTCACCTGTATAAATATCTTTTTTTGCCATAAGGGTCATAAATACAGTTATTGAGAAGCTTCAGTTTTCTTGACATGAGAGTGCCTTAACAGCTACCAAGCGATAAGATTTCTGAGTATTGATGCTTATCAGCAGTATATGACACAGAGGAATGCAGAATGTCCTGTGTCCAACTTTTGACACTGGTGTGTGGCCCAACAGACCCTGTCCAAATCTCAAGGCATACTGGTACATGCAGGATTAGGTCAGATCAATCTGGAGGTGCTACAGCAGGCATAAAATTCAGTAATTCCACTAATCATGGCTTGCACATAAGTTATACTGTAGGAAACAAAGGGCAGGGGAGAGCCTGAGGTACCTAAATGAAAACACTGTAGTTTCTCAGATACTCTTCTGTGTGCTCCTGCCCTTCTCTGACTTGAGTGCCCAGGAAATTTACATTTCCTTATGTCCACATGAACAGTGAGGAATTTCTTTCCCCTGGGAGGACCTTTGGAATGCCCTGTCCTCATTTCCCTTAAAGATTGTTCACCACTATCTTTAGTAATCCTGCCTCATGCCTAGAATTTTACATCCAAAGATGTAAGAGATGATTTAAAAATTGCTGAGCAGCTGAGTCAGTCCATGTGACCTGAAGGGTTTTTTGGAAGAGTATTAGGTTTGTCAGGAAAGACAAACTGCTTCACTTTAGATTTCCTTTCGGCAATTTTTTGCTCTTAATTTCTTACACTTCCATGACCCTGTATGCAAAATCTCTTCATACTTTTGATCAGCAATAGGAAAATACATCAACTTTTTGTGTTTTTTTTTTTTTGGGTTTTTTTTTTGTCTTGTTTTTGTTTTTGTTTTTGTTTTTCCCCCTGGCATTTGGGGACTTTAG
This sequence comes from Regulus satrapa, assembly GCA_013396955.1. Taxonomy (NCBI): domain Eukaryota; kingdom Metazoa; phylum Chordata; class Aves; order Passeriformes; family Regulidae; genus Regulus; species Regulus satrapa. Next base: position 115,650 of record VWZN01000905.1, read on the forward strand.
TGGCATCTGTGTTTTGGCAGCGATTGTCTCTACTGTAAACTTTTCCTGAGGCAAGTTGGCTGTCTTGAGAGGGCCAAACAGAGAAATAGTTGTAGTTATAAATGCCATTTCTCTATGTCTATGTCCCACTCTACTATTCCTTAATTAGATATCAACAAACTCCCCAAGTTTAAGTTTGCCAACTTTTCCACTGAATGATTTTTACATGAAAAATATAGAATAAGGGGCTGCAATTAGAAATGTAACCATGAGATTCACTTTTATCTGTATCTGTCTTCTGATAAGCTTCTGCAACTTCTGATCAGTCCTGGCCAAAAATATTAATTCTATTTTGTTTGATTAATGTGCAATTCTGCAAGCCTAACTTATTTTGTTGAGCCCTCCATCTCAGGAGAAGTTTAATAAAATTTGTGTGACTGCCTCCTCCCCTCTTCCTGAAACTGCTTGTATTTAATATTTACCCTCATTAAAAAAAAAAAAAAAATGGAAATAGCATTTTT
>VWZN01000905.1:116174-144780 GCA_013396955.1 Regulus satrapa
TTTTAATTTTTAGAAGGGCTGGGTATGGAGTGGAGGGTCTTTGCCAAATCATTCCTGCACTGGGCAGGTGTTACAAAGGTCACTGTGCAAGAGGTTTAAGAAAGGAGCATTTAATTAGTCATAAAATTGCACAGTCTTCTGAGAACAAAGATGAGAGGCAGAGCTTTGCCGCAGCACTACTTCCCCACAGCACAGGAGATGATGATCCCTATTCCTGTATTTTCTGTGCAGCCTGTGATTCTTGCTGCAGAGGAGCACACTTGCAACATCTCTGCTGGTAAATGGTTTTTTCTGCCTATCCTGCTGATAAGATCTCTGGTTCAGAGGCAGGAGAAGCACTTTGAAATTCTGTCTCAAGAGCACATGGCACATGGATGTATGTCCCTGCTGCACAAACAGCTGCTCCAGGATACACAATTATACCACACACCTAAACCCATTGCTAGCATTTCTTTCTCTCTCTCCTGAATTTTCTGTTGGCCAGCTTAATTTCCCAGTGTTCATCCTGCTAGCTCTTCTGGGTCCTGGTGCTGTGCATTTAATACTCCACGCTTGCAGCTGTACATCTAAAATTCCCTAATGGTGATGCTGAGCTTTGCTTCAGCAGTCCCTGAGCTTCCAGCAGAACATTTCTGGTTGACTCAGAATTGGTTCACATTTTACAGCAGCTTGAAGGACTCCAAAATTGCAGTCCTTCCTTTTTGTGCCCTTTGGTAGATCCACAATACAGCAAAAGCCATTTACTGATGAAGTTTGATGGAAAATATCTGTCTTTGTGTATTCCTCGGTTTTCCCCATGTATGTAGTAACTGCATAGGAAATGATATCATCTCCAGAAAGGGAAGTAGTATTGGAAAAAAAAAAAAAAAGGGAAAAAGAAGAAATGGACTAGATGCTGTCTGAAACATTTTCAGGGTGTTCAGGCTACTCAGCATGCAGTGACTTTTTCAAAGAGCAAATGAGACCAGTTTAATTGCATTAGTTACATTTTTTAAAAAAAACCCTAATTGCAGTAGGATTACTCAGGGACTTTCCAGTATTGCAGCTGGTGTCACTGTGTATTGTCTTTCCCATTTGATAGATACCTTTTTTCATTAATCATCACATGCAACTGAAAACCTATTACAATACATGAACAAAAGAGTTACTCAGAAAAAAAAAATCTTATTCAGTGTGTCAAAGCCAAGACTTCTAGGACTAAGCAGAAAGAGTAGTTCAGAATAGGGAAAGGACTGGAGAAGATACTTGGGAGCAGCACTTGCTTATGCTTCCTCCATTACTCCCCAGCCTCTTCTTTGCCAGCCTATATCCCCTCAGCTGTCCCAAAACTAGAAACCTGCATTCTAGGGTTACCTGCTTGGAAGAGGAGGAGGATAAAATAATGACAGCTTTTCCAAAGATGTAGTACTGTCAAGAATTTAAGCAAAGCAGAATTAACAACCCGATGCTACATTCCATGGGCATTGCAATTCTAATCACCCCCTTATGGTGTAAATTTGGAATAAATTAAAACGGAATCACGCTTCAGCATTGGACGTAGCTATGAGGAGAACAAGGTCCTGAACTCAGAGGCACTGAGATATTACAAAGCACAACAGATATGAGGAGACAAAGAGGGTGCACTGGCCTCAAATTCCAACATCTCCTTTCCCTGCTTGGGAACACTGTGCTGGAAGGTGATGATTTTCAGGGAAATCGAACTGATATATATATATCACTGGATTTTCCTTTTTCCTTCATTGCATTCCTGTATGAAATGGAAAACCCCAGGGAATCATTTCCACTATATTGATCTGTTGGCAATTCCCGCCATAAAGAACTTCCTTTTAACTCCACTGAATTTTGGAACACTGGTCATGAGTTAGCAGCAGGTCAAACAAATGCTTCAGGTGTGACCTGTTTGCCTTCTCTCATTCCTCACAGGTATGTAATGTAACAGCAAACCAGAATACTTATGTGACAGGGAGAGTTTGGGAACTTGCACCTTGGATTTTTTCCAATCACTCACAAGTAGCTCTCTAGTTTTTTAAAGGTGCAGTGGTACAAAGACAGAATTCATACTGTTTTAAGCCTCTGTAGATTGCCTGGAAAATTACAGCACTTTTGGAAAGCAACACTATATGTGTATAAGGTATCTCAGATTTTGTGAACTTGAAATTTAGAATACCATTGTTCAGCAGTGTAAATCTCTGCCTAACTATCTTGGTATTTATACACTGAATCATATCTCCTCTGCATACTAACTTCCTAGTGCATTTGTAATCCACCCTGGTGCTTTGGGGGAAAAGGATGAAGCTAATCTTTAACTCTTCAAAAGAAAGGGACCAGACAGTTTAAAGTAGTGATTTGTAATCAATCTTCTTCTTCAGAGGTAGATCCTATCCCTGTATGACTGACATGTCTTTGGGCCTGATGTTTACCAAACCACCATCAACCGAGATCTGACCTGGCTTGGACAGTCACAGATAGAACTGCAAGAGTGTTTACACCTTTAGCAATTCCTAAGGTGTGTTCTAAACTTTGAAAAGTTCTACTCTCCTTCTACCTTTCCCACCCTACCCTCTCTTCAGTATTAGGGTTCAGCATTTGTTATTTCTGGGCATGGATTCTCTTTGCATTAAAGGCATATTCTCCTCTTCATTTGAGTAAAAGTATTTGTCATTTGTATTCAATGAAACGTGGAAATTATTCTTGTATGTCACTGTTTCTCCTACTTTCATCACACAGATAATTTCCTCTTATAGGAAGCAATGTGGTTAGAACCCAGGGATTGACCCCCTTTTATTTGGCATAAACAGTTGCATTGCTGTGTGACACAGAACAATAGCGGTCGATACCAAACTCACACATTTGAATATTTCATGTAGATCATGGATATGAACCTACAGCATGGAGTTTGATTTTTCCCAGCACCTTTTTCCTGAAGAGCTGACAATACCTGTTTGTTAGGTCCAACCAGCTGAGATATCCAATCCCAGTACATTTAATCAGGAAATTATCCATTATGAGCACAGGGCATGGAGCCGAATGTTTAATCACCCACAGAAAACCAAATCCCTTCCCCATTCCTCTAAAGTGTAATAATCACTGGACAGCTTGGGAACTGCTAAGAGTAATGATGAGCTTTGATTCCAGCCACTGTTTTATCGTTTCCATTTCTGAAGTGGCATGTGTGACTGCAGACCAGCTGGCAGCCTTTCATAAGGTTCATCCCGTCAATCACACATATTCTTCAGAGGACATTTCTATTTCTCCTGCAAAATCCTCAGGATTGCAGAAGCTTTGGAGGACAGATACTCCTCCTTGGCTAGTAAGATGTCCTCCAGAGGAGTTTCTCACAGATTGTCAGAGAGTAGATGTGAAATGCAAGACACCTAGGAGCATTTCTTCTTGATTAGATTTCATGCTTCACCTACTTTTTGGCTTATATGTGGTTTTAAAGATTCTCTCCTGAAAGGATTTTCCCCATGTATTCTAGTTTTACTGGTCTACTTGAGGCATTTGGCCAAGTCCCGTTCCACCAAATCCAGTAAGACTCTCACAGCACATTGACACGGCAGCTCCAACTCTTTTCCTACTGCACAGGAGCTCCATTATTATTCTGGTGTTGAGTGCACCTTTGGTGCTGATTGCACTTGGAGTGTGATGAGGGACAAAAGTCTGCACAATGAGCACAGCAGGCCTAAGAAGCTCCTACAGCTGGAACACAAACAGTTTTCAGGCAATAGTGCCTTAAACAATTGCCAGGTCTGTAGCAATGGTGGTGCACAATTATTATTAGTACATAAGGATTTGGTTTGCATTTTAGTGAGAGTGATGTGACAGGGGTTTAGATCAAAGAGCAGTTACTAAACTACAGTTTGAAAACTATTTCCTTCCAGCTAATGTTGCAACATGAGCAGGATGTTCACTTGTTGACTTGAACGTCACTGTTCACCTTTCACACAAGTTCCTGAAGAACTTCATAGACATGTGGGAAAGGGAATAGCTACAGATCACACTTGAACTTGCAGCCTTTCTTATTATAATTTTTAAGTAATAAGGCTTCAGTTTTAAGGTATAGAATTGGACAAGAAGCAGAAAATGAGTTCTGGAGTGTGTTTGTACAACCTCAAATTGTTTGTCGTTTATGTGTACTTTTGAGATAGGCTTGAAATTATGAATTTATCGACCTTCAAAGTCTTGAAATATACACTCAAAATGAAAAAGCTGCTGTATTCTTTGTTGTTCTGGTGTAAAAAATCTTGCCATGATTGATAGTCAGATCCTGTCCAAAGCCTTCCATCACAGTACAATTTTTCATCATGTACTTTCTGGATTGGGTGTTTCGTGATCCCTCTTTGCAAAGTTGTGTCATGGTCTGAACTCATCCCAGAGCACTCTGAAAGTAATGCTTGTAATTCTTTATAAGCCACTGCATGTCCTATCCTTTTCACAGCCCATTTCAAAAGGAAATGCCAAACATCATGGTAATCATTTAGCAAAAGAAATTCTAGATGAAAACCATGTGTCTGGAGCAGAAGGCATAGGAACAAAGCAAATTGACTTTTAAACACATTTTTTGAATACTTATGGGATTTTTTGACAGTAATAAACATAAGCCAAGTGGAAGAAGTTCAGACAACCAATTGCCTCCCTTTTGAAGATACCAAAAATCACATTTTATTCTTTAAGCAGAACATTAAGGGAAGTTATGTTACACCATTGTGAGTTCCTTGGAGTCCTCCTTTATTTGCCTGTCTTTATTTCCTGAATTAAAGATAGTTCCCAATCAACAGCTATTGTGCTGTTTTACTATGTTTTTCACAGATTAACCTAGAAAGGAGCAGTGGTTCTCCTTAAAGTGCAATCAAAGTGGATTTTTAGTGGAGGACTTTTAGGACTGACTTTGAGACCTGGGAGTAAGATGGGCTGAGATTTCTGAAGTGCTTGTCATTACAGACAGGTTTCTTTCATTTCAGTGCTGGTCATTTTGCTTTTAGGGTGATTCTTCTTTTTTTGAGGGCATCCATTTTATAATCTGACTCTAGGACACTGGTGGTGAAATAACTGAGAAGATGGTGCAAAAGCTGCACTGCAAAGGTGGGAAGAAGAGGCCAGGACTGGAAAAGAAATAAAAAAACCCATCTGAGTGGCTTCCCCAAAACTGTGTCTCTCAATTAGTGTAATAGCACAGCCTGTAAAATTATTTACTGTGATCCATTGCATGAAACGTCAGAGATGCTGCATGAACTGGCAGAAAATATCTGAAAGATTAGTGGCAATTGCTCTACAGCCATTATATGAGCCAAGACACCGTGAATCTAAATTATACAACGCAATGGAATTTCAAGGCATAATGCCATTTTTATCACAGAACTAGCCTTACTAATATATAGGTCACTCCATTTCATGACAAGTTCAGTCATGTTTGCTCTTCCTTCTAACAGCAATGGGTGTAAATTAAAGAAGTGTTGGATATCTCTGATAACATGAATGCATGAACCTCAGCAGCAGCCAGTGGGGGGTATGAAGCACTCAGTGCTGCTCAGGAAGCGGCCAGACCATGCTGGGATGATTTCCAGTGCTCTTCTTCTATCCCAGCTGGAGCATTGCAGCTAGAGCACGGTGCTGCATGCGACTGTGATGGTACAGGGGGGGAACAAGCAGGCTGGAGGCACAGGAACAGTTTTTGCCTAGGGGAATTGCAAAAGGGCAGTAAATTGGACTTTTGTTGTTTTTCAGGGCCTCATCCTCAAACCTGTGAACCAGCCATCACCATTTCAAAGTGAATAATTTCTGGGACATCCAAAGGCCATTTTCATGTCATTCCTGTTCTTGGAAGCAGGAACTTGGTAATGAGTTCCAGCAAGACGATCAAATCCTCCCCGCATCATGTTGCAATGTCCTGGTATTGCAGTGTCATGCCGCGAGCCCTGCGTGCGGCGTCACCTCTGCTCCGATGGCATGCACACAAGGACAGTGTCCTTTTGAAAGAGCCGTGGTGGTCCCCTCTGGTGGTCCCTCTCTCAGGAGAGCAGGGCATCATCCTACCCAGGAGCAGGAATTTTCTCTAAGGCTCAACCCAAGGGTATGGAATCACTTTGTGATATGCTTAGTTTCTAGCTAGTGTTACCTGGTGTGGAATGTGATGCTAACTTTCCACAGATGAGTTAACACTCTCTGGTCTTTCACATTTAAAGCTGTACCATAGGATAAATGGCCTGATTTTCACATTTTTAATTATAGTTGAAGTTGTTTGCTATCTGGAAAAGCAATAACCAAGAGAATTTCAGTATTTTACTTTCCAATTGTGCCTGTGAAAGCATGGACCCATTAGGAATTTTCAGCTTTAGGCAAGTCTGTTGTGAAAGAAAATTATAAGGACCACCCAAGACAAATTTGGCAAGTAAATTATATTTATTGCATATATGTGATTTGGAAGATGGATAGGTTTAGAGAAAAGACAACCACATGACTAAAGGGTTAACCTGGAACTGCAGACATTTGTGTGCAGCTCTTGACTTTGGAGCAGAGGTTTGTGAATCTGGGATTATTGATTAAGCCAGGATTTGCCAAGTCCTCATCAAAGTCATCCTCAAGTCATCCTCAAAACCAAAACCAGAGAAAATTAATTACTGCTGAAAATCAAAGTTGTATTTCTTTGTGCCTGACTTCTCCTCAACACAATTATATGGCTGCACAGATTGAAGGTGCCTGTCTTCCAGGAGATGAGTTTGGGTTACTGAGGCTTTCAGAATAATTTCTAGAGGTTCAGAAAAAGAAACAATAAAATATACACTATGGAGAAAAGTTAGCGGCCCTGAGAACTTAATGATTAATATTTTAATATTTATATACATATATATGCATTTTAAAAAACCCCCAAGAGTAGAGGATTGCCATGGATTACATGGATTAAATAAGGAGTTGGCATAATTCTCAAACACAAGTAGTACAGACCTTGGACAATGTAAGTGATACTGAGTTTTCTCTCTTTCAAATTGGTATTTGGGAGTTACTAAGCATACTTGGAAGTATGGATTTAGAAGACCTTTAAAATAAACATCAACTTTATATAATTTGTGTGAAGCAATACAAATTATAGGTACGTAATCTTATCTTTAATATTTCAGGCACTTTAACCCTTTAAAAAGAAATTGTGTAAATCTGTGACTCAGAAAAATAGTGTCTTGCTTTTTTAATTTCTGGGACAGATCTGCCTTATAATCCTTTGGAAAGGATTCAAGCAATATATTTCACCCTCAACACATGTCATAAACAAGTAAACTATCACAGGAAAAAGGATTTGGGGTGGATTGTCATTTCCCACACCTTAGAATCAGGAAATTCAGCCACCAGTGACACACTGGTTTCAATGCAGCCCATTTTGTTTTCATCATAGTGCCTGTTACAGACACCACCTGAAAGCTGAACTTCCTGCTTGAAGCTGACACAGGCATCAATCTTTTAAAGAGGGATTTGCATGATTTATTTCTCTTCTCTTCTGCACTATCACACCTAACATGTTGTTGAGGATTACAAGGGTCTTATTCACCCCACTGAAGTCACTGAGGTGATTCCCCTGTCTCATTTTCCTCTTCTGTAATCTGATAATTTTCCTCCCATCTCACATGCATTAACAAGGTCCCTAAGGTTTAATGGTTTGGTTTCAGATGGTGTAAAAGAGGTGAATATAATAAGCATCTGATAATTTATTGATCATGAGAGTCGATGAGAATATTTCACTTCAAAAGGTCCAGGATGAAGCATTAGATGACCAGACACCAGTAAGAAGGGGATGCTATTGCAGGATACCAATGAAGAATGTTGCTACTCACAGCAGAACTGAATTCACAGCATCCACTTGAAAGCATCTTTAAGTGTCTCCTCTGCTTGTACATGAATCACAATATTTAAATTTTTTCACATTTACTTTCAATTGATTTTTATATCTTCTGTGAGAGAGCACCCAGGAAATACTACCAGGAGTCAGTGCTCGAGTTTGTAGCAGGTGGGCAAGTTCCAGCAGATGCACATTGGAGGCCAGGAAGGAGCAGCTGCTCCCTAAGGGACTGGGAGCCAAGCACCCGAGCCCAGCAGGCTGGGCAGGCACCTCACTTCCCACAGAGCCTGAACAAGGAGATCCTGGCAGGCCCAGAGAGCACAGCCAGGTTCAACCAGGAGCCTACACAACCAGGAAAGTTCAGGGCAATGAGACAAGTCCCAGGTCAAGCTGAAAAACCAAGTGCCAGATCAGGCACTCAGATTAGTTCCATCCATGGCCAGGCAAACTCGAAGCTGAGGCTGAACCCAGCACACGCATTCCTCCAACAAAGTTCAAAACCAGGAAAATTGCCAAAGCCCAAGCTTCAGTGGGCTGCTGGGCCCGTGGGCAAGAGGAAATGCATGGAGTGCATGCATTACCTTTATTAAGGTAAATTGCTTGAGGAGTTGGAGGGGTCATGAAAGGATTTAGCTGGAAATACTGAAGGAGGAAAAGACTCAACAGAATTTCCCCCTTCAAGCCTCCTTTAGCTACAGACTGCAAACAGATTTCAGCTTGCGATACCTTCTGTGACCTTTCTCCATGTCTCATTTTCTCCTAAATCTTCTGAACAGAAATAAAACTCAAATCTAAATAATTTGTGAACAACAAAGGTAAAATACAGATGTTTTCCTTTGAGTTATAGCACAGCATAAACCCCTTTTCTATACGTCTCAGCCGTCCATCTTTAAACGACAGCTGAACTTTAGAGATACATCCCTGATTTTTTTTTCTTTTAAATTGTCTCCAATACATGCCTCAATGTAAACAGACCCTTACTACTTTCCTATGTGAGGTTCCTGGCCCAGCAAGAGACACTGAACTATTTTAAATCACATGTGCCTGGTCTAGGCTTGATCTTCTGTCCCTTGGCAGTGGTGGCAGAAATTTCTTAGTGTGCTTCCTGGTCCAGTTGTTGGCTGCAAATGCTTTTGGTTTTCCTGAAAGCCTGGACGTGGTGTGATTTTCAGAATGAACCTTCTCTTCTATTTGTAAGTTGGGTATATTTGATTCTTGGGTACTCAAAGTCATATCAGCATTTGGAAAACTCGCTGTCCATGGATTTCACTATTCCTTAGGCTTTTCATATTAATACTTCAGTCACTAATGGGGAAGTTTTTGACTAAATTTATTCATTTTTTCAAGTGAGAGGTGTTACATAGAAGTAGCTCTTTACTATTAATAACTACTGCACATTTTTTTCCCTGGGAAATTGACTTTACTACTATTAAAAAAAAAAAACCAAAACCCAACCAACCAAACAAACAAACAACAAAAAGAATGAAGAAGTAGTTCCTCCTGACATCACACACAGTGAGATTAAATGTTTTCCCCACATATTTTGGTCTGGAATTTATTTTTTGAACAAGGTACAATACCATAGCAGGGCACATTAATAACAACCAGAAGTGTTAGTGAAATGCATGAGACATATAAATACACCAAAAATAAAATCATTGCATCTTGTAGAGACTTTGAACTGCATATTTAAAAGCGTTCCCATTTATTTTCTGGTTCTGCCCCAACGGTGTTCGAACATGAACTTGAATTGTCTTCCTGAGGATTGCTTTTCACAGAAACAGAACAAACTGATGCTGACCTGACTTTTGAAAGAGGTACTTGTGTTTTATTTTATGGGAAACAAGTTAATTTCCAAAGTTACACTGGAAGTGACCTGCAGCAGCAAGTCCCCGCACGTACACACAAACCACCCAGGAAATAGCAAACTGCTGACTGCCTAACCAGGCTTTTTCTCTGGAAGACAAGTGCTGCATTGTGCTTTTAGCCTGTTTTGAGGTTTGAGCTTGTAACATTTTGCTGTGTCAGTTTCAGACACATCAGCCCGAACCCAGCAATTGTCAGGTTATCCTGGTGAGTCATAACTGGTCAGAAGCTTACAATTTTTAATAAAGTGCCATTCAGCAGCCAATGCAAATGGCGTCAAACAGGGAGAGCAGCAGCTGGGATAAAAAACAGTATCTACACTTCCTGCAGGTGACCCAACGCCTTCCAACACCTGTATATCAAACATTTTAGATCCAGTTCATAGGATCCCTGTTTATGCGATTGCAGTGTTTGATGGGAGAGGGCACTGTTTCCCGCCTAGGAACTCTTAAATCTGCAAGCTAAAAGAAAGGAGATTTTCCTTTTCACAACAAGGGCAGAAACAGCATCTTGCCCTTAGGACAGAACAGGCTACACTGTCCATGTCCATTTCTTGTTTTGTCCAGGGCCCAGCATTTTTGGTGCAGATTTTTTTGCTTTAATAGTATTTGGTTTTTCTAGGAATATTGTGATTTCTCTTTGCAAGTACTTTTTTAACAACTTCAGTCAAGCAGGAGACTGGTCCAGGGCCAGTTATCTTTCGTGTCACTGAACCACTACAGAGTTTGTTACCAAAACGGAATCTTTCATGCCCTTTCCCTGCTCTTATTTCTTGTGCAGGAAGACGCACCAATATCCCTGAGGATTCTGAGTTTCACACCCACTCCTGCAGCCTCAGACGCCGCAGGGGCAGCCCTTTGGCAGGGAAACACCGGTGCGGGTGTTCACCGTGCGCCTTGCGGCGTGCGGAGGGAGGGCAGCTCTTCTCTGCTCTCACTGCGCTACAATATGCGACAACAGCGCTCCGTAGCGCGGGCTGGTCGGGAAGCCGAGTTCTCCGCCGCGTATGTTGGAGGGAGGAGCTGTACCACGGAGCTGTAGGGCAGCGGTATTCCACGCTCGGAACGTTTTCCTGCCGGGAACGCCGCGGCTCGCCCCGCGGCGCGGTGGGCGGGGGAGCAGCACTCCCTGGTGTCCGTGCCCGGTACTCCACCCCAGCCACGAACCTGCTCACCTGCGAGAAGGTTCCGCTCTCAACCCGGGAGCGACCTCTGACGGCTACTGCTCACTGCAGTTCGTGTTTCTGCAGTGAGTTAGGCATAACATTTCATGCCTGAAACCGTGTCCATTCCTGCAGCTGCTAGAACCTGTGCTTTCTGCGCAGGACAGGGCGAGTACAGCTTCCCGCAAACAATCCTATCTGTAGCTTTCTAGCTGATCGACCGTCCTCTTGTTGGAGATGGATGGGCTCTGTCGCCCAGCATCCTGAGGTTTCCTGTGTGCTTCTTGAAAGCTAGGACAACATCATCTCAGAGGCTGAGCCTGCATTCCCAGTGCGTTCAGATTCTACACTTGTAAGGACATGTGTACTGGTTAGAATCAAAATTTTGCCCACGGGGGCTGAGAATGACAGTTTGAGAAGGATCAAATTCCAAATTAGAAGACACACCCTCCAAACGACTGCACAGGGAAGAATATTCCCAGAATTTCAGCATCTCCTAAACAGCTATTGACTTGTTTATATTGCCTTACACAGGCACAGGCGGAGCCCGTAGTCCAAATCAGATAGTGGTTTGATATTCCACCATATTTCATGGGCCTCTCATCTGGATTTGTTTTTCCAAAGCACTTCTACGCCCGAAAGATATTCAGACATCCTCAACAATCAAATAAAAGTTTGGCCCCCTTAATACCCATAAAGCCTAGCATAGTTTTGTAAATATGTGAGCCAAGCATGAAAGAGGATCTGGCCCTTCAAATTAGAGACTCTATTGTTTCCTCCAATGCTGCTGAAATGCCACTGCCTCTGCCTTGGAGGACACACATAAATGCCACCATAAGCTCTAGGACGCTAAGAATTTGGGTCCTGAATATCTGAATGAGAAGAAAAGTGTGAGTCCCAATCAGACTCTTGGGAAAAGGATATGAATGTGATGCAGTAAGTATAAAAGTGAATTCACTCTTGGTAAAATATTCTTGTGCTCAACAGCACAATGCTCCAAGATTGATACTGTAAGGGAAAAGCAGCATTATGGAGGGCAGGAGCAACACAGAGCAGGCAAGTGCAGTGTCTGTGGGGTGATTTCCAGTGAGAAGACTGAGCTGAGTTGAGGAATATCTGTGTCACAGCATGAACTTTCTTAAGAGAGGAGTCACAATGGTTCTCTCAACACACCCAGCTCAGGGCAGAACCTCAGTGAGTCAGCCTGATCTGTTCTGCTTTGCACTTTCTCCTTCCCAGTGCCCTCTGGGCTCATGTTTTCAAGACCAAAGTAATAAAAAAGTGTCATGGATGCTTCTAGATCATCTGCTCTACTGTCTGTATAGATCCCTAATGCACAGGCATTACACAGTTCTCTCCATGAACAATTTTTCTAATGCTTCGGGGCTGTTGCTCGCCAACATTCACTACAGGACCATTTTTTAAGTCTCAGCCGTGGCTGGTTTCACAGCTTCCTGGCAGTCTGAGGTATCAGCGGAGGGATTTGTGCTCAGCAGCACACAATGCAGAGCTGTGTGCCCTTGCAGAGGCAGGGCACACCATGTGAAGAATGCCTGCAGTGCACAGGAGCATGGGCAGCTCAGGCACTCTGCCACTGCCGGCATTCCCCGGTGCCCACCAGCCTCAGTCAGACCTAAAACAAGAGAGCTGTTTATAATTTTTTTTATTGCACTAATTGTTACAAATGGAAGGATCACTGACACTTATTTCAGTGTGTTTTGCTGCAGGGACAAATTGTCCTCTTGTCTGTACAGGAGAAGGTTTGATGTGTAACACTCTTCAAATTGAAAATGCATATTTGCACCTCATCTAAATGGAAGGATCAGAAAAAATGATGGGTTATATTGCAAAGATGTCCCAGCTGTAGCAGGTGAGTCTGGCACTCCAGGAATGATGGTAACAATTTCATTTCAGGATTAAGATCTGAATCTTCCCCAGAACTTTAGGAAGTGACTGTTCAATTGAAGGGACAGACATTTTTTTAAGAAATAGAAAATAGGAGACAGTCCACATGATGGCTCACCTGTCTTGAAAAAAATTTGAAGAAAAGTCATTGTAAATGGGAAAAGAGAGTCAGGGGCTACAGCCACATGGCCTCAACTGGTCCTTTCAGCGGATTGACTGAGAAAAAAAGTGTCCTGCAAGGCATTGGTGGATGTTTGTTGTGTGGGGATTGGGAAGGTCTTGATAGTGGCTGTCAAAAGTAAGGGAGACCAAGGGTTTTGTATCTTGGAGACAGAATAATCCAGATATATGTGACTTATAGAAAAATAAAAAAGGAGAAATTCTGTTTTATGGACTTAAGAAAAATGAACATCTGAAAACCTTGAGTGTGGCCAGGTCAAAGTTTTTAAGTGCTGTGCAAGGTGGCTGGGTGTGGTGAGGCGGTGATTTTACTCCTGGCTAAGCTGTAAGGGCAGTGACAAGCTGTATTACTGTAGCTCTTTGCGACAGGGCCGTCCACTCCGGTTCTGCCCTCTGTGATATTTTGTAGCTCCAGGCAGCAAAAATCCTTGTGTGCCTCTGTGAAATCCTGTGATATTAAATGGATGACTTCATGGCTGTGGATAAGCAAGGACTGCCACGAGGCATGACTAAAGGTGTTTCAGATGCTTAGGTCAGACCTGCCCGTCCAGCTCATGAAGATAATAACAGTGACATCTGCAAGCTGCTTTCCATGCAAGCAAAGGTCAGTGTTTGGTAAGTTCCAAATCTTGATGTGATATTTAAAATGCTTTTAAATTAACCATGGCCTTTAGTACGTGTGCTGCTGTCAGCTTCAGCTCTGCTTTTTTCCTGTTCCTTAAAAATTTGTGGCCCTCAAATCCACCAAATGGTGTGTGTGCAGGAGTATGGCCCACGACAGTGCATGAGCCTTTGTGTGCACGGTGTATTTCATTATCTGAGCTAGTATCTGTTACCCAGTTTCTGGTTTCTGTGCTTATCAGCTGTGGCTCCAGAACATGCCCTGACACACAAGTATTGCTGTTGGCACTTGGGTGTGATGACAGAAAATAATCTTGCTAAGGAGTGGGAGGCCCTTTGCAGCCTAAATTCAGGTTTGAATTTCTTCATTTGTTCCCATGATCATGCCACCCTTCTGATAGCATTTGTAATGAGAATGAAAGAATTGATTGCTTAAGTATTTTAAGTTAAATTCAGGTGTTTTCAGATGAGGCTCTCCTTTTGCATTAGAGTAGCTAGCTCAGAAAATACTGGAAGAATTTTCTGTGTTTGAGGTTAATGAGTTGTCTAGAAACAGGTGTTTGCAAACAGGATTAGGGATTTTCCTTCTTACTATAAAACAAAGGAATATTTTGTGTTTATCAAAGTCCTTCCACTGCAGTGCAGCACGTGTGTATGATGCTGCCGTGGCTGCCTGCTTATTGTGTTGTTTACTACAGAAATAGAACAGGAATCTCTCTTTTCCCCTTTAGAGGTTCTGTCCTATCTTTAGCAGTGTGTTTGTTAATGATTTAAAACCAGGTTATGAAGTAGCTCAACTCCAACTTCCAATTACTTATTAACCTAAAAATACTTCATTATTAATCATGTGAGGAGCAGATGTGTAATACAGCCCTTAAAGATTCCAGGATCATCACATTCCCTGCCTGTTCTACAGAAATTATCTTTCTCCTCTCACTCAAGAGGTGAAATAGTGTTACCAAGTTATGACTTGTTCATAGATTTCCAGGGCATGCAAACTATGCTGATTATGAAATATGAAAAAGAATTGTCTCTGTGCATTGATTATTTAATTTCTATGAAAGGGGATCAAAGCCTTCTATTTCTTGGAGCTGACAGTAAAGTAGCTCCTGCTCTGTGGCCCTGAAGACCCGTTTCTCCTCCCCATACTTGTTCCCAGCCTGCACTGACCAGTCCTTCCCAAGTACGCACCAGGTAATTTCATGTGACTCAGATGAGGTGAAAACTTGTCATTTGGTAGGAAAAGTTCAAGGGTGAGAGAGAAAACTAGAAACAGACCAGAGCCACGCTGCCCAGGCCAAGGTAAAGACAAACACACCTGGTTTTACTGGAAATGGGAGCTGGGAGCTCTGTATGGGAATGGGAAAATGTAGGTTTTTATTACAATTAGAGTAGTTTTAAATTTAAAAAAAATTAAAAAATGTAATTAAAATGTAGGGGTTTTTTTACAATTAATTGTACAATTAATACATTGCTTTATTGTATGAATTACTTACTGAGCCATCTTTGCATGAATCTAAGTACTTTAAGCATTGGGTTTTCAAAACCTGGTTATAAACTTAAAAAAAAAAAAAACCTAAAAAATAACCATGCTACTCATAGAAACTTGAGGTTTTGTTTGCTTTTCACAGTGTGAGTGTTCAGTAGGGTGTCAGACTTGGCAAAAACAGATATTTGTCATTATCTTGGGCTAGAGGCTTGAAGTGGTCAGGCTGTTATTGCTCTCTGCTCCAGCACCCCGATCCCAGATCATCAGGCAGTGTGTTCAAGTATCTGAAGCTGGGACAGGAAAAATCAAACCTCTGGCTTTACAGCAATTGGGAAGATGAGTGGATTTGTGCTAAACTGTCCCAGCTGAGATGGAACAGCTCCATCTCAAGCATGAAGCTCCAAGCCCCAGGACAAAGCTTCTATGCTGTTGTGAACTGAGTAAAAAAACCTTGTAGGTTGCCTCCCTCCTGTTCTGAGCGATTCTCAATGTTGTAAATACCAGTTAAATCCTTGTGTCAATATTTTCAAGGTGCAAAGCCAGAATCTGCAACACAAACTTTAATCCCAAATATCAGGCTTACTGTGGTGCGTGTTTAGCAGTGTGTCCGTCTCTGGAGAGAAGTATAACACAGGACAGAATCAAATATTTGAGTATTTGAGTCTGTTTTGCCTCGTCCTGGTATCAAATTACATAAAGTAAAAATATCTTGATATAAATCAGTGCAATAAAATGGGTGGGAAGGCAAATTCAAGCTTGATGTTTTTCATGCTCTTCTCCGTGGCCCAATAACTTCTTGTTTTGGGGTTGTTCTGGTGAATTATTTGCTGGAAACAGATGGGCAAACACTAGGAAATGGGAAGGTGTGTCTTGGTTCAATTATTTTTTTCTAGCATAAGCATCCGCTTATGCAATTTATTGCTGAACAATTAAAGTAAGAAGCAATGTTTTCCTTCTTACAGATGAGTTCTTGCCCAGTAATATTCATAAGGACATTATACAGTCAGCAAAAATGACTCTGTGGGGTTAAGGGATCAAGCTGTGCTGCCACAATTTGTCATAATGTTCTAAATCTATATCCCTACGTTGGGGCATTACCTGATGGATTGTACCAGTTATTTATTCCCTGGCAATAACTGAACTGAAGATGGGCATGCATCTGAGAGAAATCACACTTTATCCAGTGGATTAGAAAACAGGCGAGGTTAAAGCCTAACAAGTGCTTTGGGCACAGGATGTTTCACGGTGTGTCACCAGACGGCTCCAGGGAGAACTTTACTTTATCCCCTTGTAAAATTAGCCACTGAAGTGTTAACCGGAGCCTCCTGGAGGTGGGACCGTAGTTAAGGGCGGGCTCCTGTCAGCGCTCGGAGAGAGGAAAGTGGTAGGTAAATATTCCCGACGTGCACCGAGGTGCGGGGAGTGTCCTGGGCTTCCAGCGCTCCCAGCTCGTTAAGCTCGATAGCAATTAACAGCGCTGCGGGTGCCGTGCAGCAGCCGGGCTAGCTGTCCGCCGGGGCCATGCTGGCATGCCTCTCTCGGGGTGCGTGAAAACCCCTCCTGCGCTCCTCCGCCTCGGATCGCTCGCCCAGGTGAGTGCGAGGGAAGGCTGGAGCTGTTCTGCCCGCCGCGTTAGCTGCGGCACCGGGGGGGGAAGCAAGGTCCTCGGCAGCCCCTCGGAACTCCAGTCACACTCCGCTGGGGTCACTGGGAGGGAAGGAGGGAGAGATGCTTGCTCAGAAATGTTTGTCAGGAGTTCCCAAAGCGGTTCTTGAGCGCCGGCCGAGACGGAAGCGGGCGGGTAACAGGTCCGTGCCCCGAGCCGCCGTGCCCGTCCTTCGTCGTGGGTGCGATTCAGGAGTGACACCGGTGACCTTGTGCGCTCCGTTCGGCGGCTCGAAGCGGCCCGTGCCGGCCGGCTGCAAGCAGGAATGGAACTTCTCCGCCGAAAATGGGGTAACGCCGTGTTTGGGAGTGATGTGTGCGAGCCCCGCTCTAGCAGTGCCTGAGGGGAGGGAGCGTGTGCGTCTCCTGCGTTGTGCCTGGGAAAGTTAAGGGGCCATATTCGCATAAACCAACTTGCTGCTGGTTTTTTGTCCAATCCCGTTCCGAGCCTGCCTGAGCAGAGGGGCTTATGCTGTGATTTGCACTCAGGGAATGCTTGTAATACTCTGTACCGAACAGCTAATTATTAAAATAAGGTGTGAAGAAATCTGAAAGCCCAAAAAAAAACCCAAGCTTTTTTTTTTTTTTTTTTTTTTTTTTTTTTTGTGGGGGAGAAAAATTTTTTTAAGGTAAGTTTTTTTTTTTTTTTTAGTGGGGAGAAGATAATTGTTCAGAGTAAGTGCTTTGTTTTAATTGCCACCTTTTTCTTTGGTGGTAGAGATATCTGATGTAAACAAAAAAAGGGGACATGACATCCCATAACTAGAGTATATGGCTAGTAAAATTATTCTGCTGATATGGAGTTTATCTATCTGACCAAATCTTAAATTTGTCTTTATAGAAGCTAATCATGATTGAAAAATTTGCTAAGTACCAGACACTTGTGAGTTTAGAAGGTGATTCAGCTGGATATGGTGTTGTGCCTGTGGTGCAAATCTTTGTGCTGTACAAAATATTCCACATGTGTGTAGTTGATAGGTGACTTGACAGACAGCTGAGCCTTGGGGTTTTTATAAAAGAAATGGAAGAGTTTCACCCTATCCTGACTTCCAGTGGGTTTGGAAGAGCTTTGGGAAGCACTGGGTCAAAATACTTAGGGATCTCTATTGAGGTTTGGGGTTTTAGTTTCTCTAGCACTTGACAAAGGCTCTGTGTAGCACTCTGCACTCTGCGGGCCCTGTCTTAAGATATGGATGCACCAGAAAGCACATCCAGGCTCTTACACAAATTGAAGTACTGCCTTGCTGCTCCTGCTTGGCTCAGTTCTGGGTCTCAGGTGTCCCTCTCCTTCCAGTCCTCCTCTGCAGCTGCCTTTTTTTATCCTTGTCTAAAAATCTGTATAGCCGTTTGCTCTTGACTTTTGCTTTGTCATTCCTGCACTCTACTGTCCCCTTAAGTAAATGACTTAAATATCACTGTACTAAATAGAGGGGAGCAAATCCTCTTATCTGCCTCTGCACTGACACTTGGACTTTTTCTTTGGGGAAAAAAACCCCACATTTCAGATAAGATATGGATCGTACAGACAAGTACAGCTCATTACCTTTGTGAGATTTGTCTCTTGCCCTGATGCGTTGATGCTCTTGCAGCTTTGAAATGTGCACTGGTGTTTTCTTGCTTTTCCTAGACTCCTCCAATAGTTGCAGTCCTCCTCCAGAGATGCTCAGTTTGCAGCTGCCCCAGTTCTCATTTCCTTCTGACATTCCCTTTGCTTTCCTGTCTTTCCTTCACTCTGTATTTTAGATTTCAGTCAGTCTTCCTCCAAGCATTAGGTTTCTACTTGGTTAAGTCTCAGGCCAGCAGTTTAGTCCAGCCAAGATCCCACTTCCCAGGTGTAACCTGTCTGAGGAAATTCCGCCCTTCTAATTCAGTTTAACATAATGGTCAAGATACCTGTGTGATACCAAGTCAGGAGATGGCCTTAAATAAATGACACAGGAGGATATGGTTGGAAAATTAGCATGGTTTGGTTAATTCAGATCAAAGGGAGCAATAGAAAAGGCATTTCACTTCTGTTTCCTTCCTCAGAAGGACTACAGGGAAGTGACATGGAAAGCAGCAAGATAGCTGGAGGTGATGGAAAATCTAACAGCTTTGTGGATTTAGGGAGTGCCAGTGCAAATATCCTGACATCTGTTGTGTCAGGTATGGTGTTGGGGAAAGTCACTCCATGGTGGCAGCCCACAGGTTTAGGGCTTGGCTAAAAATAAGCTGTGAGAGAGGTGTGCAGCCAGAATGTGCCCATGGGAAGAATCCAGAGAGAAGAGGTTCATCTCTGGAGTGAGCTGGTGGTGTGGAAGTGTTCGGTACAAAGCTGATAAGCACAGCAGGTCACGTAACTGAGGAAAACATGGTGAGAGTTGTACTTCTCCACCAGACATAGGAGAGAAAGCTTTGTCCTGGATATTGGGGCTGTGAGGGAGAGAAAGAAAGAGGTGTTGGTGAAGAATTATCCCCATCACCATCCAGTCTTCCAGTTAGCCTTATTTTCAGCATTTTAATGGCACCCAGCTGATTAAAACCTCTTCAAGGTGTTTAGGGCAAATAATTTACTAGTAGCCATCCGCTGCATAGCAAAACACAGTGTTCATCTGGTTTTTGTGTGTTTAAAGGTCACGTCTCTTCATGTGCAGAGATCAGCTTTTTCTTTCAGATGAATCATTCCAATGCCAAATACTGTAGAAAAGAGTGCAACCACACGCAGTGAATCGGTGCTGGAGCTTGCCAGTGTCACTGCTCTACAGTTAATAGAGGTGACTTGGCTATCCACTGCTCTTAACATGTTGTTTCCTGACAGTTGGGAGGAAGCTGAAGTGTATGTTCAGTTATTCAGCTGCCAAAGTACATAAACTCCTCTGCATCTTGCAAAAATGGCTTGAAATGACACTGACACATGCAGCTGCTTCACTCAGAGGTCTTAAGTAAATCACATAAAATCAGATTTCAAGGTGTGCCCAGTGGTTACTGAAGTAATTTCAGAGGGAAAACCCAAGTAGTGGTGTACAGCAGTGTATTCCTCACACACAAACTCATGTCTGTACAGAAGTCCCCAGGCTTGTTTGGCTTTCAGGTATGTTTTTGTCTCGGTGGATGTCACTCAAAGGACAAAGGGAGTACTGCTCCTTTCAGCGAGCTACTAATAGAGCACTGCTAGAAACACCATATGCTCAGGTGAAGCTCATTTTGGTAGAGCATGCTGGTTTTAGGAGTCATGAAAGAACTTCCTGTATATTTTGTAGGATGAAGATTATGGTCTTTATATGCCAAACTTCTCATTTGTCCATGTACATTGTTTTTTAGAAGCTATCTATTTATCTATACTTATAGACTATTTATGATATTTAAGAAAACATCTTGGTAGTTCAGTACACAGAGGTGAGGTGTTTACTCTTTGCCCAGCCATGATCTGTTCAGGGCTGAATATTCCCTAAATCAGTTTTTGGAAGGCTGCTTGTCATTGGGACTATAGACAATCAACTACTTTGCAGATATCTTTGACCAGGCCCTGTCCAATGCAGTCTGAAATCAGATTCAACTCAATCCCTTGGCATAAGGGACAATGGACATTGAGTGCCATGAGCTAAATTCCTTTGTCATCGTACTCAAATAAGAGAAATGGAAGTGGAATGATCAACTTCCACTGCAGTCTTTGGAGATGTTACTGCTTTTCATGGGATTCTTTGAGGGCTTTTTCCCCACTATGTGTGATGCCACTTGTTCAGTTAACTCCTCAGTCTTCCTTTTATTCTAGGACCTGAGATTGAAGGAAAGAGCCTAGGCTCCATAATTAAGCATTGTTGAAATCTTGTGGGTCTGGCTCATTGCCTGCATAATATGCTCAAATCCTAATCTGTGGAAATCTGTAAATTGTATTGCTACCTCCCTGAAATTACCACAGTGTTCTCTCTGCTATTCCACTTGCTCTCTTGGTGAGCTGCAGGACTCTGCTAATCATCAACACTCCTTCCCTTGCCTAGTTTTAGGAATCTGGGTGAGGGTGGTTTGCTGAGTCGTGGTGTGTCTTGGTGACCCTGGGTAATGCTCTGTCTGTAGTGGACACATGGATCCTGACCAGTACATGGGCTGCTGTCTCACACTGCTAACAACTCCAGCATAATCCTGGAGTTGAAGTAGTCCTGTGACTGCTTGAGAAAGTTCTGGTAGATGTAGTACATGGGATTTAAGGTACTTAAAGTACCTTAAATTTAAGGTGTTATAAACTTGATGGGAATGGCTTTTGTTATTAGGAGTGGGAAATACTTGAGTATTAAGGCAAGGTATGAAGTAGTCAAAATATGGTGTAGTATGGACACTCAGCTTGGCCATTTAAAGCTTTGTGCTTGATTACTGTTCCATCTTCTGTAGTAGTAATAGTGAATGTATTTACTTTTTTTGACCTTTTGCTTAGATTCATCTCTTCTGAGTAAATGAAGAAATTGACTATGAAGGCACAGCATCTGTCTTCTGTTTTCATCAATGAAGAGAAGTTCATAACCAGGTAAATTATTAAAAACCTGAATATTTCATAGTTTGCTGCTTTCTTTCAAGTTATTCTATTGAAGTTATTGACAGGGGATCCTGTAGAGAGCTGAGCCTGTAGCAACAGTAGTCCCTACCCCTTAGTTACTTTAACCTGTGTACAGAACAGAGTTGGTCTTTACATGGAATGAAAAGACTGAGCATTAAACATTGGAGTCAGTGGTTTTTGTTCCTTAAGGAGAACAGACCTTCTAGAGGATTCCGAAATAAAATTACAAGTTAGGGAAAAAGCGCTTCCTGTCTTGGAAATCTGTTGAAATTTACAGTAAGTTCCAGAGTTGAGCTTTGCTTGTCTGCAGCTTGGGTTTGGCAGCCCTGGCTTGTAGGTTATCTGTGCAGAAAAGCTTTTGGGCTGCTCGCTCTCTGCTGTGATCAGAGGAAGTGTCTCTTTAACCTACTTGTAAAAAAAGCTTGGAGTTTAAGTCTGTCATTTGTGGGATGCTTTTCCACAGTTCAGTCTCCCTGGGAGGAGTTTTTCCTATTGCTGCCCCAGACTCTAAGCCACCTGGCATTTAGCTACATTCCCTTTCCTACAGGATTGTTTTCCCCCTGTTGACAAAAGCACAGGAGCTGGAACAAAGGCCTCTCTTCTCTCTGCATTTCCACTGCTCCTGGCCTTCCTATGGGAAAGAAACTACCTGTAGACTCAACCAGGGATGTGGTCTGCAATGGAATTTATCCTGCTGCAGTAGAGATTTGTTCCTGAATCCTGATACTTTCCTACGTGGCCTGATCAATGCTGTTTTCTCCCTTTTCAAGGAAGGGTGTCAGGGCTTTGCCCAGAGCACACAGGCAGCAGGTGCATCATTCCCTTTCTCTTCAAGAGTTGTTCACTTTATACTGCTGCTAATTTGGGACAGTGGTTTTGTAATAGACAAAGGTAATTACAGAGGTAATTAATGTGTGTGAACTTGGCATGCAAAAGTGTTTGGAAATGTACCAAGCAAACCAGTGTCTCTGGGGCCTTATTCCCCTTGAACTTGCCTGTTCATGTGATGAAATGTGCATCCCAGATGAGACCTTTCTGCATGACAGCCATGGTTTAAACTTCCTTTGCTTTGCATAAAGGGAGTAATAAGTGTTTCAAGAACCACTGACATTCCTTATGCACTCAGGCTTGCTTCCAATGCAATTTCCAGACTGTCATCCCTCATCTATACCTTGAATCTGCTGTTACACTACTTCTCTTGCAGCTCTATCCTGTGAATCTTGCTGATGGGGCAAGCTTGCTGTTTGGGAATTGCACAATGGCTGGATCAAATGCTGACCAAAGGTTGTGGGATGATTTGGCTGGCTGAACTGCTGCATCTCCAGCATAACTGCCATAAATATTCACGGATTGTGTGTTGGGCTTGCGCAGGAGAGGGCACAGGTGAGCTGTCCTGGTTTAGTGTTTCCCAAGAGCAGTCTGGGCTCTGTTGTGGTTTACCACTGGGGCACCTGATCTTGCAGCTCCTTGTATTCTGCTTTTGCCACTGAAGAAAGTGGTGAATCTGCAGTGCATGTTATGTTTTTGGGGTAACTTGTTCTGCCAGTTACTTGGCTTTGGTTTCTGTTAATGGCTGTTTGGCTGTAGTCACAAAGCTGCTTGCTACACAACAGCTGCTCATTTTCCAGATGCCAAACTCGGCAGAGATGGCATCTGTCTCTAGGTTAGGGCAGTAGGAAGATGTGTTACAGTAAGACTACTCCTGTAACTAGGCTGGTGCACATAAACCCTTCTGGGGCAAAAAGAACCAAAGCATTTTTTTTTGATTCTTATGTTTCTACTACACAAGGACAAACAAGTCATAGTGAGCTGCTGTTAATCTCTCCCTCAGGGCTTTTCTGATTGCTTGTGTGGTTTGTCACTGTTGGTTGCACTAATGCAAGGCTGAAACTTGAAATATTTACTTACACAAACTTCTGAGGAGGGTAATGACAAGTTTTTCTAGAAAAGGCAAGAAACTGTGTGAAAAGCTTGAGAGCTTGCTCTGAGAAACAGAATCTGCTTCAGAGATGTCCCTTACTGGACCACTTACTGCTGTTAGCCTATGATTTTATTTGCCTTTGCAGTCAACATGGACTAAGAGTAATAGGTAGGCCTCAGAGTATGACCCAATTCCTTATGTGTTTCTAATCCATCTTCAGGGAGGTCACCTTACTTGAAAAAAACTTATGAAATAACAGCTGTCAATAAAATGATTGCCAAATGCTGTGAAGTACAAAGAGACTTGAGCTTGATCAGCAGGTGCCACAACATCTGTCAGACAGAACTGCCTGTCTCCTACTTGCCTGCTAATCATGAATTTCATCTGGAGCTTGCCTGTGTACGAGGCTAAGATGAACTTAATCTTGCTTACCTGTAGCCAGTGTGGTCAGAACTGGGCTTGTATCTGATTCATATCCAAATCTATTTGCATTCCCTTTTGGTGGGATGCTGAATGCTGTCCCTCACAGCTCACGAGAACAAAGAACCTGTAATGAGCGAGCTATTTCAACCCAATGCAAAGAAGGGGTTTTTGCCACCAGTATTCTGAGGATTTAAGACCAAAGTAAGTTGAAGTAAATGTTGAAAATCCTTGCTTAGAATTCAGTTGATAAAGCTAGTTAAAAAAAATTTTTGTATGGAATTGTAGTAACGTAAATAATTTGCATCCACATAATTAGCAGGGAATGCAACATTACCTACTAGATAAAAATCCAGTTGGTTTTTTTTCTCCTTTTCACCATGGGAAAAGGCTCTCTGAAGCAACAGGACCTGTTTATTAAGTGGAGAGGGGAGGGACAGCTATGCCAGGGCAAGCTTTCTATGTTCACTCTTTGCATGGCCCTCTCACCTAGGCACAGCCTGGACATGTTACCTGCCCGCCTGGTTGTCCCTGGTTCCTCTCTGCTCTGTGGGCAGCTGGACCCAGGGGAAGGTTCCTGGGGCCCGTCCCTGTGTTGGGCTGTCAGCTCCTCTGGAGCACTTATTTATTTAAAATGGGTGGAAGAGTTGTAGTAGTGTTTCTGATGGTACCTGAGTTCTGAGTAGTTTCGGCAGCTCTCTGAGGAATGTGGTGCAGGGTTAGCAGGTGCTGTGTGTTGGATCTGTGGGCCTGCTGTTCCAGCAGCTCACACACACCTGGAAATAACAGGCACTATTTGGAAACAAACTTGGTGTCTTCACACATCACTGCGAGGCAGGACGTGAAACCATTGTAATTCTTAGTCCATAAGGAGGAGTTTGTACACTTCTATGCAGTTGTTCCCCATGGTTAACCACCTCTGCTGGTGGGAATTACTTGCTGGAATTACAGTCTGAGTCATCTTTAAATGGTGTGGGGAAGACAGTTTCATTCTCAATGGCCTTGAAATACATTTCAATTAATATTGTCATTGTTAAGCCCTCCATAGCCTGAGCTGCAGCTGGCTTTTTGTCTCCATGGCTCCTTGCTTGTTGGCAGAGGTTCTCTTCATCGTCTTCCTTTCTCCTTTCAGCAAAGATGTGATGCAAAAATGTTTTGTTTTAAGCAGAGGGAAATAGAAATGTTAGACATCCTGTAGGTATTTAGAGATAAGAAAAGTATCTGCAGCAATATTAAAACTGAATGGAAGTCATCATACAGGTGAAACTGAGTGTAGCCTAGTTAAAGTAACCTGCAACATTGCTGCATAGGGATGTTGTTCTTTTTGCCTCCTCCTCATGGCTGCTACAGAGGTACAAAGTACAAGCTATTCTGGGGCAATGTAATTAAGGTCATGTGAGACTGACTAATTAATTTCCTCTGGGTCTTTAAAGAAGCAAGTTAAAAGCAACCCAGTAACTTGACAAAACTTTACTCAAAGAAAATTGTGTATGGGTCATTACTAAACCTATACAAGGATCCAGTGGGTAGCACAGTTATGGGGTATTACCCTGCCACATACCACCTGCATTTTACAGAGTTATTAAAAAATATTTTTTAATTGTGATCTTTATTCTAGAGAGCAGCTCAGTACTCTTCTGAAGAATTATAACTCTTACTATTCAGATCAAGAGAATCTGCAGCTGACATATGATCAGGTAAGGATTTAGGGGTGAGAAACTCCACTAATCTGAACACCACAAATTAGTGCTCTCCTTTCCTCACAGCACTGGACTTCAGCAGTTGGCTGTGGTGTTTTTTATTGCATGACATGTTCAATTTAATATACCAGAACAGGTTTCCTGAACTGATCAGGTCAGCCTGCAGCTTTGGCCATTTTGGAAATTGCTCAAAACTGAGGTTATGCATTCTGCAAGTAATCTGTTCCAGGGCTGTGTCAACCTCAGTGATTTCATTGTATTCCTGTTACTTTAAGGAGAGATAGTGCTACACAATAACAGAGTAAAAAATAATCAACTAGTAATAATCTACCTATTTCACTTTTTCTCCAGCAAGAAGGAAGCACACCATTCATTGAAGGAATCCTCTCCATATTCTGGGGAGTGCGACATCCTATCCGATTACAAATTCAGGATGAGAAGCAGATACCCTCTTTTGTAACCCTGAAGTCAACAGAGAATGTGGGTTTTTTCCCTAGTAAAAGGTAATGTATGAACTTCCCTAAGGAGGCTAGCATTGCAGGATAGCTCGTGTTGTGGCTTCAATGGATATGGCTGGCTGCACTGGATATCCCAGATTCCCCCAAAGGCTGTGGTGGTTGCTGGACAGCAGAGCCTTTCAGCAGCTTCTGCTAGGCAGAAAGATGTGTGTTTTAGCATCTGAGTTTGGCTCTCAGGCTCTGGAGCTGGGGGAGGCTGCTCTTTTTTATGGGAGCTGACTATCCTTATACAAGGACTGGGAAACTGAGGTATATGAAAAGATGGGAAAAGACCCAAACAAACCCCACGTTTCTATGTACACCTGATGCTGGTAGCCCCGGAAAGGCCTCATGTTGGTGCACACAATAGAACATGAAGCCAAAACCTGGTAGGTAAGTGCTCAGGGATTATCTGTCCCACTTACATTCCCAGGTATGTGAGTGTGCAACCACTGCTGCTCAGGTGAAGTTGAAATCAGGGAATGAATACCGGCTTTGTCTGTGCAAAATTGGTGTAAAAAGCCCTTAAAATACCCACAGACCAGCTGTTCCAGCTGCTGCCGGTGGCATTCTATATTTCAATGTGTTGTGTTCAGCTGATATAGATACCCAATGTACTTTTTCTTTATTTTGAACATGGTTTCTCCCAGCCTGGGTGGTGAATTTGATGAGCTGAATCTGAATCTTGTAATACAGAGGCAGAACCAATGTTCACCCTGAATGACTCCCCGATAAATTTTGTACTGCAGATTTTATTTTTCTAACTACTTATTGTCTTAGATTGCATGTGGGACATGTTGGAATTGGGGATTTAATTCTGCCACCTTTGCAGCTGTGGAGTTTCAGTAAAGTCTTTCCCATCTCTGGCTGTTGAAATTCAGGGAGGAATTTTGACAGGAGTAGCTAGGAAAGAACCTGAGTTTTAAGCAAATCTGGCTCTCGCTTTACCTTGATCAGGTCTGCTGATGTGGGGTGCATGTGGCCTGCAGGGTAGTTCTTAAAAAACTTCTGACTGGTGGAAATGTGTATCCTAAAGTAAACATTAACTCGTGATCCCAGAAAGGTGGGGCTGCCCTGACATGCTTTAAGGTATGCAGAGCAGCTTGGCTGTCTGATCTTAAATGAACTTGGTAAATGTGTGGAATAAAACCAAAATCTTGTTTGGCATATAAATTTGGGGTAGCTGAATATTGTTTGGAATATATATATTTTATATATTTAATATATATATATTTACTATTGCAATGCAAATTGGTTTATTTTCAGTCAGAGCAGTAACTGGCTGAAGATCTTATGCTGAAGAGTTTAAGCAATGATTTATAGAAATATTGACATGAATATAGTTTTTCTGAAAGGCTTGATGGAACTTCCTGTTCTCATACACAGCTGATTTGGACAGCACAAGGGACTGTGTGTAATTTAACAAGGGTAACAGACCTGTGTTCTGTAACGTTTAAACAATAATATATGAGTCTAAGTGAGGTTAATCCAGGGTGTTTCTGTAAAACACATCAGGATTACTGCAAGCTGTGTAAGTTATGTCCTGGTTGATGTTCAACAGGTTCTAAATTTGATGTGTTACATTTGGGATCCCTGGTCCTATCATATTTTAATATCTGATTTTATTATGATTTGAACTAAAATTACAGTGCTGAAGTCTGTAAGTTGAGCAGAGATAGGAATGTGTCCTGGTCACAGGATAAACTGAAATCACCGAGTTAATGAGGAGCAGTCAGTGATAACTACTACATCTTTGCTCTTTCAGGAGAATGACTCGCTGGGGAGAATTTGATGACCTCCATCACATTAGCGGGGATACATTGAAGTCTACTGAGGAACAGCCAGACCTTGAGCAAAGTTAGTGTCAGTGCTCTCTTGTTAACAGTAAAATTCCATCTCTGTGTTCTGTGACAGTGCAAAAGGAATCTCATACATCAGGCCTTCCCTACCAGCGAAGGGAAATCTCTTTGCTGTGTGGAGCATGGACTGCAAGCTGGGGAAACATCGACCTAGGGCTGGTTAGGGCTAACAGTGCTGTACTAGGTGACTTGGTGAACAACCAGTGGGAATGAGCTGTGCTTTTATCCAGGAAATCATTCCCAAGGGAACAAAACTACAACCACTGCAATCAGCCTATTCTTCATCATATGCCTATGCCTCATTTCTTTCCTGTTCCACGTTCCCCACTCAAAAAAAACCCCAAAAAGTAAATAAAGCCCTTCACTGAGAGTCTCCTTCCTCTGGTGACGCTGACAGGGAGTGACAAGCAGCTGCACTTGATGTATGTGGTTTTATTTTATCCAGGTTATCCATGTTATGAGAGTCACACACTGAGGTCCAGGAGGGAGCAGGAGCTCGACTGTGCCACTCTGCCCCGGACGAGCAGCGATGCCACGGCCTTGCGCAAGAGGACCAAGCTCCCCACGATGACCAGGGCAGAAGTAGAAACTCACAGGTTCTCAATCAATGGCCACTTTTACAACCACGAGGTAGGAAATGTTAGATTTGGCAGTGTCACCTGAGGGACAGGGAGCCCTGCCCAGTGAGTTTTGCCGTGCGCTCATGCCGTGGTGCAACTGTTCTTGTTCCCAGACATCAGTTTTCATTCCGGCTTTTGGATCAGAAACCAAAATAAGAATCAACAGCCAGATGAGAACCAGACAAGTGATAGAACAGTTGCTTCGTAAATTTAAGGTAAGTCTGCTGGCAGGAGGAAGTGTGGCTGTGTTCTGGAAATGTTCATTCCAATATACACGCCATCACTGGGGGAAAGATGGGGAATAACTGGGCAGAAACTATCCCCCCCCCCCCCCCTCGGTTTTTTCTT
>VWZN01000905.1:144790-176180 GCA_013396955.1 Regulus satrapa
CCTCCCTCCCCCCCCTTCCCCCTTGGAATTTCCTTGGGACCATCTCCCACCAACAATGTTGTATGTCGTCAGAAGTAGCTTTGCCCTTACTGTTGCATATTGCTCAAGTATCTTGATTTTGCATATCTGCTTAGTGTTTATACTTTAATAGTCTTAAACTTCCCATTTAACTTGTCTAAAGACTTCACTATTGCAGAGTTACTTATGTGGTTAGTAAAACTTGAGTGTCTTGGAAGAAAAACTTAACTTCTAGGAGTAATAAGGAAGGGAGTTACAGAGCAGGGTAAAGTTGTAGGGAATAAATAGCAAAGGAAGTGTTGAAAAACTCTGCTGTTTTCCAAATGTGGCTGTCAGGCACAGGGGTTTACCCTGATGGCAGCACAAACAGCAGATCTACATGTGATGGGAGAAGTAAGCTATATGAAGTAGTTAAGGATACTGCAAGGAAACCAGGCAGGAAAGATCTGGGGTTACATTGTGTTACTGATTTGGGCAGCATGGGAATGCAAGGGTTAGGGCTGGCAAAGGGACAGTGAACATGGCAGCACTTTCTGCCTTATCCAGACCCAGTACCTTTTAACTCTTCTACAGACTAGATCCCTATCTCAGACTTTGATCCAAATCTCTGAGCTGAGACACACAGGGAAAATGTGCTGAGAGGGAAATGCTGGGAAGATCTGTGAGTCTGAATGCATTTTCTTGTTTTTCACAGATGGAAAACAGCCCCCATGAATTTGCACTTTACGTTATCCATGCGTCTGGAGGTAAGCCAGCCACTGCTGCCTGATCACTTAAATTCTCTGTGTCTGTGGAATGTGTCCCTTGGAGTAACAGGACTTGTCCCAGGCCTCTGTCCTTGTTTGTGCGCTGTGTGTATGGTGTGACATTTTGCCTTCTCAGGGACCCTTCAGAGATGTCCTCACTGGAGAGGAAATGCTGAATAATTGTGTTGTGGGCCCTTTCAGCTGACAGCTTTGGATTGCATATGCTGAGTTCAAAGTTCTCTTTGTTCAGTGGAAAAAGTTTACTTCCGTAGCCCTGTATTCTTCCTTTTTTGGGAAAAGAGAGATTTGATCTTTATTAATGGGAATACCTGGAGAATAGGAGGGAACTGGGGGAGAAGGTACTTTAGATGGCACAATATTAGGGACCTATTAGGAATCTGGTAATGGCACTTCAGTCAGTATATCTGTGTCAGGAAAAAAGGCTCTTGACTGCAGGTGGTAGATAGAGCCCCTCTGGGGTGTTTCCTGTTTAATGACATTGCTTATAAATTCCAGAAAAGAAGCAGTTGAGGAGTGGAGATGTTCCCTTGCTGCACAGGCTGCTACAGGGGCCCTCTGAGAAGATTGCCAAGTTCTTTCTCATGGATGGGGACATGGAAGAGATCAGCAGTGATGTATGTATGCCCTCACTTCTTATAGTTCATGGAATTTTTCTCAATGACCATAGTTAGTAGTGCTTTTCTTGTCGTCTCTTTGTTAGGTTGCTCAGTACATTTCATTTCATATTCCCTTTTTGGAATCGATTCTGCACAGAATAAATCAAGAGGAGGAGCAGGAAATTCGACAGACAGTTGCAAGGTAAACAGACACAAAATGAGGTGTGTCAGAGTCCACCTCATGAGTCATGGCCCGGCTCATGAGGAGAATATACGGCTGTAGCAGAGTGCAGGTAGAACAGTGTGATGAAGGGATTGGGAGGGTTTATAATCCTTTCCTTATCCTGTTGCTCTTAAAGATTCCATAATTAATATTGACTACACACAGAGTGGGGTCCTCAGAAAACTTGGACACTCAGGGTAACTTCTCTTTCTTTTGTTTGCTGTTTGCTTTCTGAGCCTTTGACTGGCTCAGTTTGTACTTGGTGCAGTATATTCCCTTGGAAGGGATAAATGCAGTACTCACATTTCACTATTTCAGTTCCTGTAGTATTTAAGCCACATCAGTGCCATATGTCCCTTTAAAACGCGAGGTGAATGACAGGAAAACCCCTGGCAGTAGCTCAAAATGCCCTACAAGTACATACATGCCAGAGGGGCTCCCATATTTGTGAGCCTCTGAGTCCTGAGTCTAAGAGCACTAAGAAGCTACAGCAGCCATAGATCTGTTACTGGATGATGGGCTGGTAATCATGTTGAATCAAAGTGTCCAGGAAATGTTTAGAAAATATGAAACTTTCCCTGCATTGGGAAAGTTTTCATTGCCATTCACCAGCTCGTTGGAATTCGGGTTGAAAGTTTGCAGGGGTTATTTAAACACATTCTCCCTCTCAGGTACCTAAGAGAGAAGAGGCTGATACAGCAGCACCTTCGCAGTCGAAGTGTTAAAAGAACAGAGACTACGGTATGATGGGATGGCTGCTTAGGAGCACTCAGGAATGGCCCCTTGGGAATGCCTGGGCTGCTGAAGGGCAGTCCTTGCTGCTGCTTTCTTTTGGCTGGGACTGAAGAGTGCTTCAGCCTTGGAGAGTGCAAAATGGGAGAAGTTTTCCTCACCATTAAAACAACTGCAACTGCTCCCACTCCTGCAGCCCTGGGGTGCAGGCTGGAATCACCTAAGGAGACGCACTACGTCACCCAAACAACAGATGCTGGATGTGACTTGGAACTTAGGCAAAAAGTCCCCTGAAAAGCGCAAGGCTTTAAATCCTGCTGATGGTATCCAGAGGCTGGTGTAGAAAAATATTGCAATAATCCACCCATGTGCTGATAGAAAATACGCAAATTAAGAATATGGTTATCCCTCTGCGAGAGAAATATTGTATTACATTAGCAGAAAGCTTTTCAGTAGAACCAAGGGGCAGAAGATATTTCTGTATTTAAGATTTCAGGTAGACTTTTCATTTAAGTTATAGAATATCCATGCAAGATGCCTGAAATCCACTGACTTCAGGCTGGTGGATGCTGAAACTACTTTAGTTTTGAGCTACTGTTAGAAAACCATAACTGAAAACCCTCCCACTTAGGAGCCTCTCAGCTCTTAGCAAGGACAGGGAATTTATTACTGAAATACCTCGTGAACTGCAGAGTAAGAATTGACTAAACACTGCTGGCATCTCAGTGGTTTTTGTAGTTAAAATAAATGATTGTGTTCCTTCCCATGTTTTGTTTGAAAGGGAATTGAGAAGTGCTCAGTGAGAGGCTGGGTGTTACAGCCGTGGAGGGTTGGGCTCATGGCCTCCCCGGGGATGCAGTTTGGTTCCAGCTCAGCCCCATGCAGGGCACAGCAGCCAACTGTCAGGTCCTTCTGGCTCAGTTTTGTTGAATGTTAGAGCTCAAATTACAGAGATGTAAATAAAATAAATCTGTGCACAGTTCATTGTCTTCCTGCAGCAGTTGGTTCTTCTTACCTGTTTTTATCTGTGACTTACCTCAGCTGCCCTGGTCTTATGCAGGTAACAAATACTTGTGAGGGAGGAAAGGAATGGGCAGGTAGAAGGCGATCCACGTCCTGGAGAATGTAATCGTGACGAGTTACAAAAGACCAAGAAAGAAGCCACTGAGCACTGGACTACTGTGAGTTTGCTTTACATGCAGCAAGGGGAAAGGTGCAGCCCCGTGCTGGCTTTTACTTCTGCAGTCTTTTGCCACAAGAGCAACTGCTGGAACTTAGCGAGGGAGTTGTGAGAGTGAAAAATGGGATGGCACCTCTATCTGACAAGGCGAGTGCAGAGCCACAGAGTGTTGTGCATTCTTTCCAGGCTGTCTAGGAGGGTGGGCTCTAGGAACGCCCTTGTGTTCCGCAGAGCCCTGCCACACTGAATGCAGGAGAAAGTGCTTATCTTCTCCGTGTTTTGTGATGAAGTCCCATGGCTACATGTCATGTTTTCAAGGAGCAAGGGCATAGCTAGCGTGTCGGGTAGTGAACGAGCTGGAGTTTGCAATTTGGTACACGTCTCCCACAAGCCTGGTGCTCTGCCGCTTTATTCTTTGCCTTATTTGATCTGGAAAGAAGCGAAGAGCAGCGGCATTCAGCTTTGCTGATTTTCAGCGGTGTCTGCTGCACACGAGCAGAGTGCTGTGCAAGGTTTTTTCTCAGCTTGAGGTACAATGACACTTTGTTTCGCAGAGTGCAAGCTATCCTTGTAGATGTTGCGGAGCTCAGGAAGCTGGGAGAGAAGAGTTTTTCCTGGATTAGTCATTCTGTGTCCAAGGCATTCAACACAGCACCACAATCTGGACAATGAGAAGGGGACGTGAAGAACATGTTTTTTTTTCCTGGCACATTTTGCTGTGCCACTTGGCTTATGCGCATCTCTAGTCTTTGTGAGGTTATAAGGTGCAGCAGCCCTGCAGTGTCTTTTAGTTGTACAGCCTTTTTTTTTTTTTTTTTTTTTTTATGAGAGCAACTGCTGGATGCGTGCAGCGAGAATGTGAGATTGGAAAAAGTGATGGCAGATCTGTCTGGGAAAGAAGATAAAGAGCAGCAGAGCGTTGTGTGCAATTTAAATGCTTTTAAAGGGGTGCTTTAGGAACATCTGTTTTGACAGTTCCGTCTGCGTCCTCTCTAGCTGCTTGGGCACAGCAACTCTGAAAGTGTGATAATGACTGCTCTGCGAATATCAGGTTGCGAAGGGAAGGGGCTAAGTCAGCGAAGTCTCCTGTCGTGGCACATCTCTCAGTCGGAACTGCAGCTGGAAACGCTTCGCTGTAGCGGTGGACTCTGATATTTTGAGAGAATGTGCTGATGCTGATACAGAGTTGAGAAATGAATACCGTGTGAATCACTGGTGTGTTTCGTCTAGTTTGCAGACTGCAAAGGGCCTGTAAATGTCAGCAGTGGTTTTTGTTGTAGGGAGCTGGTGTTGGACGTTTTGAAGGGGTAGGGATCTGCAAGAGTTAGAGTGCACCTCAAGCTCTGAGTTGCTTGAGGGAAAGTGTGTATCTCCAGGGAGTTGGATGCAGTTCATGTTTGTGCGGGTGTGAGTTACATGTTTGAGCAGCTGATCGCACAGAAAAGATTCTAAGGAAGAGGCTGTGCTGCAACTGCCTTTGCTTTTGCAGGCTATGAACTGCACAACCAACAATGAAACTATTCCTCTTCCTTCCCCGCTACACGCAGGATCACATTCTCTCAGTGTCTGAGAGCCAGGATCCACAGCGGAGCTCTTGGCTCGCTCTGCCCCAACACGAATGGGGCCAGGCCACAAAAGAGCTTGGCTTTTTCCTGGGCGCTGTCGGCGCTCCTAAAAAGAACCACACGATGGCGTGGTCGACCAGCAAAAGAAGGAAATGCACCGTCTCGGTTCGGAACCACCCCCGGGACAGAGCCAAGCCGGAAAGGACTCCCAAATAACTGTGTCAGGACAAAAAAGATATCGCTAATCTTCCCCTTCCAATTGTGTCATTTTCTTTGCACCACACTCAAAAGGCAACACGAATTCCTCTGACTTAACAAAGCTTTTCAAAAATTCCAAACGGCGCAGCATTTCTGCCAGACCAAAGCTACCACCAACTAGAGCCTTAGCTGCCCTTGAAGTGCCAAAGTCCTCCTTCAAAGAAGACATCAGGAAAGGGCAACTGAGTTTTGTTTCCCCTGAAAAGAGCATCCGTGGGTGTCCAGCGACTGGTGACAAGAGTGGGATTTCTGCTAAAATTCCAAACGGTGCAAGATTTCTCCCAGACCAATGCTGCCACCCGCAGAACCCTAGCAGCCCTTGGAGTAGAAAATGCCTTCTCCAAATTGGCGTCAGGAAACTGGGAGGGGGAGAATTTTGTTTCGTATGGGAAAGGGCCAAAACTCATGCCTACAAGCCTGTCAGGAATCTGGCACTCCAAGGGCATCTAGGGTTGGAAAACACGTCTACCTGGTTTCCTGATGGCAGTTTGCAGGAGTTGTTTGGCACTCCAAGAACAGCCAGAGTTTTAGGTATGTGTAGCTTGGGCCTGGGACAAATCCTGCTTTTTCCGGAATTTTTGCAGGCTGAAGCCCACTCCAGGCCTCAGGCATGTGGACATGAACCACAGCCATTGACCATGGGAAAGAAAACTCGCCGCCCTCAGTTTCCTGCTGTCAGTTTGCAGGAGGCCTTTGGCATTACAAGGGAAGCCAGAGTTCTAGGTGGCTTCAAGCCCTCTACTGCAACATAAATTCACACTGGAGATGCTCTAGGAGAGCAGATGGTGAGCTGCCCTAATTGTGTGCCTAACAAATTGCAGCTGTGCTGATCATCACAGTGGAAACAGCTTTACCTGCCCAGTAATGAGGGCTGTGACAAAAGGACGGGTCAGCTAGCTGGGAACAGTCTGCCAGGAGGAGTCTGCTAGAGCTGGGGTCTGCTGGTCATGCTATGAGGAGGAATGGACATGTGGTCGTGCAAGGGACAGACAAGGTAAGATCCTGTGCGAGGGACAGACAAGGTAAGATCCTGTGTGAGGGACAGACAGGGTTAGGTGGCTGGGTA
Source organism: Regulus satrapa (assembly GCA_013396955.1). Classification (NCBI taxonomy): domain Eukaryota; kingdom Metazoa; phylum Chordata; class Aves; order Passeriformes; family Regulidae; genus Regulus; species Regulus satrapa. Next base: position 151,196 of record VWZN01000905.1, read on the forward strand.
AGGGACAGATTGGAGTTAGCCAGCCATGTAGAAGGAAGAAGAATTAGAAATTTACTGCTCTCAGTGTTAAACTAAGTGAAACAGCAGAAGAATGTACCAGAAACCCCCTTTGCTTCATTATTTAAATGAAAGCATATTAACTCTTCTTCCACCCCCAACGAGAGGACTGCTGCAACAGTAGGCCAGATGTGGCTCATGAAGTATTTTATGTAGCATCACAGGTAAATTTTCTTTCCAGTCTCCCACATGTAGAAGACAGTGGTGTTGCTAATTTAGTTGCAGATGGTTTATCAGGCTTGCTCCTCACAAGCATTCACTCTGGTGACATGTGACCATCTCTGCAATTTCTGGAAGAAAAAAAATGTCACAAACTCCCTCACATGATACTGCTGAAGATCACAAACAAAGAGGATGATTTCTGAAACACTAAAAGGAGTTTGAAGCAGGAAATTGTCTGAGGTCTTTTTCATATGGCCTATAAACAAAGCTGGAATATAAGTCTGTTTGACTGATGTGGTTGAAATCTCTTTTGCCATTAGTCACAGGCAGCATGTTTTTGCACATGCATAGTATTGTTTCCTTCATATACCAAAAAAATGGAACAGCAATTCTGGCTATTTTTTTTTCAAATAATTGTACTGGGAAGATGAATAAAAACCAATTACTAGTATGCTGTTCTTAAGTTGGTTCTTGTTGGAAGGCTTTGCCAGCTCTGAAATTGCTCTCAGGCTAATCAATTATACAAATTTTCTTTTTACAAATTAGAGCAAACTGCTTACCCAATTTCCTGATTATTGTGCTTTTATGTTTTCTTAAAGCTTTTAAATTAATTAATTCTTAGAGAAACATAATTTTACAACTCATTTTTCAGAGAATGTTTTCTGGAAAACAGTCATTAATCATTGCAAGGTGTGACCTCAATCATACCTTTTCTCTTAATTATATGCTTTTCTGTTAATCAGTAAGTAACTTTGCCTTTATTATGGCCTACGTTTAAGAAGGTATCTTTTGTTTGCAGAAGGTAATAAAATACTTAGGACCTTCTCATGTGACCTTTCTCCAAAGTTGTCAAATGTCAGAAATTAGTGAAGGAAACTTAAAGATACCATCTCTTATTAACTAATTGCGTGTGACACAGTGTTTTAGGCATAATGTTCCTCTTGTGTCAGCATCAATACATGTGGAGCATCCTGTGCACTGCATCAGCCTGCAAATTTAAGTGTCAGGTTGCCTCTGACCAGTGTGGTTTGTGAGCTTCTCCTGAGTCCTTTATGAGTTCAGCATTCCAACCCAGTTCGTTCATAAGCCTGAAAACTGATTCATTGTCCTTTAGCATTACAGCTGAAAACATTGAATTGTTCTGGAATTAAAGGAAATATAAGGTATTTTGAAAACATACACAGATATATGGATCTGTATGTCTGTGTATTGTCTATTTTTCTCTGTTGGGAGAATCTACTGGCAGGTTCTTCCTGACTTTGTGTGACCTTGAGAAAGTTGCTTAAGAGATCTCCTCTCAGCTTGCTTAATTTTTAATTGAGAGACTGATACAGCCCTGCCTTACATTATGTATAAGTTGCATCTTCTTTTGTAATGTATTTTGAGGTTAATAGGTTCAATTGGACAGGAAAACCAACTAACATCTTCTGTCTTCCATTCTGACTGAAATCCTCTCAATGTCAGATAAAACAGAAATACAGTAGAATAATACAGAAAAGAAGTAGAAGCACAGACCACCTACTTGTTCTATGTTGCCAGATTTGTTTTAGCTTAAAAGTAAAAAAAGAATCATGCATGTGTTGTCCTAGCTACAGAGCAAAGGAGAATTTTTTGGTAGTGCATTTTTTAAATCAAAATTATTAAAGAGTATAGCTTTTCAAAAAACAGTTAATAAAAAAAATGTATTTAAAAAATCTAATGCACTTGCAGAAAACAATCTAAGAAATTAATGTGAAATATCTCCTAGTGATGTGCCTTTATTTTGTTTCAAAATGAATGTGTTGAATTTTGGTCACTCTCTTCTATGAAAGCTGAGCTACTTAAACAGTTGCAACTTAAGTGAAAGTAGTTCACATTTCAGTCTCTATCTGATTGCCTTGCTAAGGTACTTCCTACAGTCAGATGTACTTCTGGCTTAGGTACAGTGGGAGTGTGTTGTTTCTCAAATACTTACAGGGAAAACAGTTGCAGTCTGTAGAAAAAGTTGCTTTTTGGAGTTTGCATTGTGCATCTTGTTCATGCATAGGTTCCCAGATAAACAAAATCTTGCTGGAAGAAATATATTTCATCCTGGTATAACATCCAGGTGTCTCATAAAAATGGTATTAGTTGAGAATGTTGTTATCCCCTTAGTGGATTTCATCTTGTATGAAACTCAGCAGCCATGACCTCACATGCATATAACTGCATGACCTTTCAAGAAGACATTATGATGTTGTATACAGGGTGTTTCATGAAAGTGACATCAGCAACCAGGAAATATTACTAGTGTAATAACAAGGCAATATGGTACAGTCACTTTTAGAACTGGAATTCTAGGTTTTGAATGAGGTGTTTCAGTAACTAGATAAAATTCTTTAATCTCCTGAAGAAAATGAAAGTGTTTAGTATGGATATGAACTGAGCTCTTCTGGCATCTTTATTATAGCACACTTTTACAATATACGTAATTAAGCTGAGAAGACCAGCTCGGGAGTTTAAAATAACAAAACCAGCTACCATGAATTTTTGATCAAGTAACAAACATAGATATCCCAGGCTAAGGATCAAACTTTTTTCCTTAGAAGGTGAAAACATTTCCCATGATTGCCCATCTGGGCTGGGATATAAAATGTTATCTTTAGGGCTCACAATTTTGGGATAGAAATAAGCATGCAGTGCTGTTGGATGGAGGCTGGTTTGAGACACAAAACAATTTTCACTTGTTTGAACTTTCTACTGCTGTTGTGGAATGCTGGTATCATATTACACCTCTGAAACTGGACTTACTTTTCAATGGCTGAAACACTTTCTGTGGTGTTCATTTAGGTATATTCTTATAGAAACCAAACTTGTTAGCAAAGAAAACAGCTTACTGAAATCAATCCTAAGGGATTTTCCTGAACTAGGTATTACACCTGTGCCACACTGGTACATCTTGAGAATGCCTCCCTTATGTTCCTTAATACATATTCAGTACTCATCAGTCTTAATTCTAAATTGCATTTTAAATTTTACAGCATTGTAAAAATACCCATGAGATTGATGAATATGTTTCAAGCCACAGGGAATCTGAATCATAAAGGGGAACTACGAAGATGTAGTTTCAATAGTAGTAAATGTAGTAGTAGTAATATACAGTTCATAATAAATTAATTCTTGTTGTATTACACAGTTTATGTTTTCATTACAGTAAACCAAAGTGCATGTAGTCATGGAATAGCTCCAGAAACTTCAAATATTTTAACTTTTAGCATTTTACACCCTCTTTTCCATTGAAGATACTAGATCTTTCTGGAGAAGGGAGTGAAGGGGAGTGAAAGAAGTAATTTAGTCATGAAACTGTAGACTGAAAAGCGACCTTCTTTTATTACATTTTTCCTGCAACACATACTGTTTATGAAGTTATGTGAGTGGAAACATGAAGTATGAATCCTCTCTCCTTGTCCGTCGGTTTTGTCTCATAATTCTTTTGGCTTAGACTATTCTTTCCTCTTAGATAATTGCATTTCTGTTGTCAAACAGCTTGGGTGGCCATTTTATCCCAGGCATGGATGTACTCACTTNTATTTTTGTGAAAATATATTTACAGTTAGGTCTCTGGATTATGCATCTTTGGTGTTATTTTATGTAATTAAAAAAAAAATTGTTCTATTTGGCTGCCTAAATGGAGATGACAGTGCTCAAATATGGAATGTTGAAAATCCTCATCAGTTTCTTCTGATTAATGACTTCTATATATAATTCAAGAAGTCTTAGCATGAAAATGCCACAAAAATACAATAAGAACATAGAAACAAAAGCTTTTTTAATTAATTAGAAATGCTTTCTGAATTTGCAGAAAGCTTTCCCTGGGGGACATCCCAAATATGCATAAAAGTGTATTATACACAGCCTAAAATCTCACAACAAATCAATGAGTTTTCTCTCTAGACTCAGGGCAGCATAAAAGAGAATTCTGAAGGAGTTAGCTTGCTGCCAAAATAATTTGTCAACACTCTTTCTTCATATCTTCTCATTTCAATGGTTCACTAGCTTAAGAACATAATTTCTTCTTTTATGTTTTTGTGCTATCAGAAAGGACAAAAGATTGGAAGCATTATGATAAGTTCCCTGAGGGCTCTTGTTTCAAGAATGAAGCCTGATGGTTTGTTTTTTTTTCCCCTCCTCAGTTGAGGTTAAAAATTTTTTTACTTTGTCTGAATACATCTATCTTCCCTGACTACAGTGATAAATGCTTTTACACATAAGTGTTGTCCACAACATTTATCTGGGGACTCTGCTCTGCGTCTTGATTTCTTGAAATCCCAGCATTGCAATTTACAGGTTTAGCACACGCCCTTGTTGAGGAATGCCTCAAAACTGTTCCTCATGCAGTTCAGGATGAACTGAACTGTACCTTGAAACAAAAAACCCTGATAGACCCGTGGCCTTCCATAGACTGAAAGCATCAGTGTCTCAGTATTTTTGATGAAGCTGAGAGTAGGTAAAGAACAACACAAAGTAAAAGAGCAAGTGGAGCTCCGCAGCATCTTGGCTTCCTACGTATCCCCGCAGCAGTTGTTCCAAAATGTGCTGCTGTCAAACAGACATCCGAGTGTGGTGTTACTGCTTTATGTTGGGCATGCATTTCTGAAATTCTAAAAGGCCTAATGGGTACCAATTAGGAGTTATGAGTAATTTGAGCAACAGTAACCCGTGTAGCGGTGTTTCTCCTGGGCTGAGAAACCCAGGCAAAATGCCAAAGTAGCACAGCTACGCAGGTCTGAAATTTGGGTCTTTTTGTAGGATTATATGTTCTGCTATGTTGAAATCTCTTTACAGATTAAATTGGCCTGGGACTGGCTTTACCACATTCACGTAGAGGACTGAGATGACTCAAAAAAACCCCAAACATGCAAAAAAAACCCCAACAAAACAACAAACCAGGAGTAATTTTATACTGAAAGAGCATCTAATGTGTATTAAATTTATCTCATGTTTTGAAATGACATTCTGATTGTCCTTTTACAAGAATACCTCTGGTTGTAAACAACCTATTGACACAATAGCTTATGCAGCAATCCATATTGTTTGAACTTTCAGGGATTAAGGCATCGTTAAACTTCTATAAGCTCTTTACAAATGCTTCCTCGGAACAAGGTGTGGGCAAACATGACAAGTTGCTCTGTTTTTGTGGTTGTGCCTCTTTCTGTCTGCCATGGGATAAGGAAAAGTACAAGTAAAGTTGACCAAGTATAGAGTATGAAAGCCATTCAGTGGATTACTTAAGTATATACCTAATTTCCAGTCTGAGTTGCACCAACATTGAGTATCAATGAAGACAGAGAAATAATAACACCTGTGAAAAACTGTAAACGTCTTCTTTCTGAGACAGTACCATCATTCACACATGCATTATATGATACATAATTAGGCATTTTCTGCTGTTTGTCTTCAGCATTTCTATTAGACTATTAGGGTTTTAAAATATTTTTTACATTATGTCAAAAGGGGGGATGTGTAAGTCCATGTATGCAGGATTAAAATGTGCCTATTTATGATTGCATCATAGTTTTTTTTCCCCCATACTCTTCTAAGTAGGTAACAGAGAAAATATGCTCAAAAGTAGTCTTTCAGAAATAGCTAGAAGCTAGTGGTTCCGGAAGTAAATAATTTGCCTTTTGCCTGTAAATATTATGCTTTGTATGCAATTAATCTTTATAAGAGTTTGATTAAATATTTTTTGAAAGGGCTTTATAGCTAAAACCGAGAAGTTCATATGTATCAACCAAACTCATTTGACCACCAGACTCTGGAGAGAATGATTGCTATTATGCAAAAATGGAAATAGTTTCTCCAAGTGGCAGGGAAAATTGTTTCTCCCCCTCCTCCCCTCAATTTCTGAAGAGGCAAATGAAAAACTTGATAATATTTTTCTTTCTGCTTTCTTTTAGTTTAAATTATGAAGTTCTTGATCTGAAAAAGAAGCAAAGTAATGTCATCTACTTTCTGTGAAATTTAACATTTGGTGTTTTCCAAATGTATGGATCATTTTGGAAATGCCCATCTTTTCTATTTTGAAGAGCTCTTTTTCTGCAATGTTTTGTGCCAGAAATGCTTCTCAAAACAATGGGCCCTTTCAAAAACTTTTGTTCAAGAAATATTTTGAAAAAAATTTTGAGGGTTGAGAAATGAGCCCCTTGTCATACCAAAAGCAGCTATGCTATTTCTGTTGAGAAAACACAATTTTATTTTGATAGCATTAAATTGGTAAATGAGAAAAACTTAGAGATATTATTTTTAACTCAACATTCTCCTGCTCTATAGTACGTTCAAATACTTTTTTATCAATTTATTGAAAGCAGGTATAAGCCTAACAATTTATAACTGTCTGCTAAAGTTATTTTTCTGGACCGAGCTTCCTGCCAGAATAACTTAAAAGATTAATGTACTTTTCACTTAAGGCATGTTCTTTATTTGGATGTTATTATTTTGCCTTCCTTCATTGATGGCACACAGCTGCATGTGCCACCATGCCTGTCATACTCTGAAATTGAAACGTACTTCCCTCCTGATAATGCACCTGCTCTGAAGCACATCCTTAATTATGAGATATTAATTTTTCTGAAAACTGTCCAAGAAGGTGTAGGAAGTTTATGATAGAAAGTTTTGGGCTGGATTGCCCTCCTCATCACTTGACTGAAAATGGTGTCTGATACCTCTGCACTCATGAACTCATATATATGTCCCTCTGCAAAATCAATATCCATTTGATATTGATACTTGATTTTATATTTTCCTTGTGTATATGAGCTATGCAATTTAAAAAAGTATGAAGCAGAATTTTCTTTGTGTTGCAGATCTTGATTACACTATTAAAATAAATTTTTTACTGTTATCCTTCTTATTTTTAAAGACAATTGTAAGCAACAATTCATATGCATCGGGTCCAGTCTTGTTAATTCAGTTTATTAAACACAAGAACAGGCTGTTCAAGTGTATCTTGGTGGAAATGAAGAAGGCTAGAATCAGAAACATATGTCATTGTGTAACTAACATTTTTTCCCCCTTTATGTTGTATTGCTATAATTACGCTAATGGAATGTTTTCATTAAAGAAATACACAATGTAGTGGAAAGTCAACTCCATTTAGTTCACTGGTACACTTGAAGAGGGAAGCCTTTTATACCAAAGCAATCATAAAATGTGCTCCTATAATTATTGTACTGTGAAAGATAAAAATTAGTTTTCAGTATAATCCCTGGAAATGGGTGGAACCATGAAGCATGACAAATTCATGCTGCTGACCATTATTATAGCTTTTTGAAAAGTAAAGCTTTTTTTCTATTTCTGGATGATTGCTTATGAGAACAATTCGCGTTTAATGAATGAACTCCGTGTGCTTCAAATTGTTCTGGAATCTCTTTCCCCCTCCCTGCTCTTTAAACTTATTTTGAAAAACAAGTTTTCACTGAGGTGAAAAAGTCACTTAAGTACCTCTGAAATAGACTTCTGCTCTGGTTATCATGGAGATGTTCACAAAGCATGCCACTGCAACAGGGTAGAGTGTTATAAGCTGGCTTAAAAGGATGCAGAATAATACCTTAGGATGTAATGGATTCATGAAAATCCATAAAGTAAAGACAGTGCTTGAGCCAGTTTTTCAGAGCTGTGGTAATTAGGAGTTAGTAAATAGTTTTGAACATACCTAAAAGTTGGTGAGACTTCTGTCATTCTAGTCTAAGATCATTAGATTGATAATAATGTAGTTTGCCACCATGGCAACTTTTCCGCCAATGCAAGTACAAAATAAGTTTCAACTGAGAACAGAAAAGGATATAAATTGTGTTTGTGGGGTTTTTTTCATCCTCCAGACTTCATACAAATCACAGATATTTACTAGAACAGATCTAATACAGTAGGATAAATACTTATTTTTTTAAAGTTCTTGTGGGCCTGGCACAGGATTATAATGCATTTTCAGAAATGGATTGTCATGTGATGCTGGTAACTTGTCTTTGTTTAGAGCTTTCCATATTTCCTTCAGGTATTTTCTATCTGTTTATTTTTTTTTTCTTTTTCTGAGAGTGTTTAGAATCTAGAAAACTCTTGTGAAGACACTTTAATTTGAAAAATCAGGGAATAAACATGGAAAGGTTGTTTATGACCCTCTCATTCCTTAAAGTTTTTTTGGGTGCCAAAGGAGTCTGAAGGTCCCAAGAAACCTTGTCCATGTCTCTTCTTGTATAAGGAACCACATCCTCTTGTCTTTTTACCCTTCTGTTTCTCAGAGAAAAAAAACAAACAAAAACCAACCCAACAAAATGTGAAAGTATCATGTCCCCTACAGTGTAACACTTCACTTCTGGTGAAGGCTGATAAGAGGAAATTTTCTGCATTATTTTAAGAACCTAGAGTTGCAATAAAATGTGTCAGCAATAATTGAAACCATTGTCTTAATCTGACTTTCAGCAAAATCGTTTAACTTTGCATACTAAGTATGTAATGAGAAATTCTATCTCAAGAGATGTGTGTGTGTGCTCAGATTTCCTATCACATTTTTGAGTGCTTGAATATAGAAATAATTCTAATTTCTTTTATTTACTTGCTGTTTATAAAATACCAGAAAAAGGATGCTAAGAATGCATAAATTAGAGAATAAAAGCACACAAAGTAATTGATGGAAGTTACTGTAGAAACTTCAGCTCAAATTATTTGTTAATATTACCCACTTTTTCTTCCATTAAAAGGTATGTAATGAAATAACTGTTTGAAATACTAGACAACAAAAGCATCTTTAAAATAGGGAAGTGGTTATTAAATGACAGTATTAAAAATAGGCAAACAAAATAAAGATTATCCCTCCGTTTATCATTGGCCAAAAAACCCAAAAACCCTGAAAATCTGTGATCAATCATTTATTATTCTTGCTAGAAAGATGAACAACATGAGCTTAGCATAGATGAATATATCAACAAAGTGATATATCGAATATCAACAAAGTGTTAGTAGCATATTTTTTTTTTCTGCACTGTTAGAGCCAGGAGGGTATAAAATTCTTGGTGAAAGATAGACATAACTGGCTTCAAAGAAATCAGCATATCACCTAAAATGTTTGGTAGGACAGGTTACACTAAAGTAGCCCTCCTGCTATAGTTCCAGGTGGTAAAAGCCTAGTATAGTTAGCTCAGCGCTGTGATTTTTACCAGACAAATGAGAGTCAGCAAATGGCCTGATGTGCTACTAAAAGAGTATTTATAACAATGTACCATTTCACGCTGAATGGCAATTATAGTTGTAGTGGTCTTGCCCTTTCAAGAATAATTTCTATGTCTGTGCCCAGTCTTCTATCACAGTAAAACATTAGCAGATACAATTTCTGCATAATTTCTTGGGTCTCTGCATGGGAGTACTTTTGAATGCTTTAGCAGAGGCAAAAGACTAGGAGAAATGCTTGCTGATAGCCAGAAAAGTGTATGGGAGTTTAAGAAATTCAAATCATATTCCCAGTTCTGCTTCTGTCTTCTTTCATAATGTAAAAAAAATTTAGTCTCCTCTGATACCTGCAATGTTGAGAAGGGTAAAGAATATGTCTGCAGTGTGAAAATCTGATACTGTCTGACTGGTTTTACTTGCTGGAATGTTTGGTGAGCACTCCCAGCATACAGAAGGATGTTTCTTCCTCTCTTTGGTTCGCAGGCTACACATTAGTTTCACAGTCAGTGCTAAGTGGGCTTCTGAATCAGGGAGTTAGCCAAAAACCCACACTGGCTTTCCATCTCCAGTCTGTAAAACAAGTCCTCCAAATCATCGGTGAAGGCAGGGGTTAAAATAATATCATTCAGGTTTTGGTGTACTAGAAGATGCTGAATAGGAAGGTGAACAAGCTCTGGAGGAGAATTCTCTAACAGCAAATGGATGGATACTTGTACTTAAAGGGAAATGGAGATTAGCTGTCAGAAAAGCAATAATACCAGAATTTAAAGGAGGAATCAAAACGGAGAACAAAGAGTACTGTGCAAAGAATATCTGACAGAAAAACAGATAAGAAGCTGTCAACAGAAACAAAAGAAGTTGCAAATATTCTTAGCCACCAGGTTAATGGATGTGCTTTTTGCCAAGCTCAGCACTGGGGGGAAAGGTGTGATTTGCATTCAACTAAGCTTGGAAAAAACTGGACGAATGAGACTATGTTGACAAGATGGGATACTTCAAGTGCAGAGGAATTTGAGGTTTTACAATTGTTGTTATGTACAGAGTGGAAATCTTTTATCCACCAAGACTGTTTTATATCTCTCTCTCTTTCTTTAATTAGCGAAATTTAAACCATGTATTTCTTTAGGAAACTTGAAATATGTTCGTAGAGCTTAAAAGCATGCTGCTTTGAGAAAACGACAAAGCCTTCTATAGTAATAGAACAACAATACAATCCCAAATTCTGGTGAGATGCAGCCACACAGAGAGTTTACCATGCTCCCTATTAATTGTTACAAAGTGTACTAACTCATAATACCCGAGCTACTGAGAAATCTGTCAGCTAGCCTGAGCAGTGAAATGCCATCTCCTGTGCATCTGCTTGGCTGGCAGGGTTGCCTCCCCACTTTCTGTGCAGAGGAGAGGTAGGCAAACAGCAGAACGTGCATCTGAACAGATTTCTGAAGAGAATGAAAGGAATAATTGGGTCTGTAGCTGTAGGGCTGAGTAAAGAAGGCGGCGTGAACAACCCCTGCTAGTGAATCTGTGGGGAGCACGCTGGAAAACAGATGAAGCTGGGATTTGCATAGGGCAGCCCACAGCTTTCACAAAGCCATTGCTAAAGGATTGGTCGGGGGACATCTTACAGAGAAGCAAGGCTGGTCATGGGAGTATTTACCTTTGTTTGCAGTCTAGTTGGGTTTTCCTCCCTGAGCTATGCTTTTGTTGCTACAGATGCTGCTCAAAATAATTTTTTAAACGGTTGCTGATTTTTCAAGTGTGATTTCCATATTTTTTTGTAGTTTGTATGCAAACTTTTCAGGACAAAATGTCCTAGATTTAAAAAAGTTACAATGATTGAATATTTTGACTACCCCTTTGGTGATAGCAGTTACATTGTATCCCGAAACAATTCAGATGTTTTTTCTTTTCTTTCTTTTCCTTCTGAGAATTTGCAAGTTTATGAAGAAGGCATGTATTCAGTTGGGTTAAATGGAAATATTGCTTAGCACCTCTACACATAGATCACATTTATCCCAGTGGAAAAGTAAATTTTTGCTGACCTACATTGCTCATCACACATTTAAAGTATTTTTAACCACTGCTGACCTTACGAGAAAATGATTTAATGAATTTTATTAATGTTTTCTAAATACCTCTGTGGAAATGAATGGATGATAAAATTAGAACGGTTTTTTATATATGCATATTTCCACATAATCTTTTTCCCAAAAGGCAGAGCTCCTGATTTGGCTTTTTATTATCTTGGCAAGTTTCTTTCTTTACTGTATATCTACTTACAGCAGTAAGTAATCTTCATTCTGAGACTTAATGTAGAAATGAGAAGTGTTCCTGATGGTGGGATTGCTGAACAATATCCAGGCATGTTCCAGTTCTTTAGGTTCTGAGTTTTTATAAGTAGCTGATTTTTTTTTTTTTTGAAGGGCTCTTCTGTTTTTCTTTGGCTACTTTTATGTACTTTTTATTCTCTGTAGATTAAAGTTTGACCGTGAACTTTGGGCATCTCAATTCTTATAACCATAACCAAGAAATTTTCATTCTTCATTCACTATGAACCAATAATACATTTCCAAAGTGTCTTAGTCAGAAGGGATGAACTGAGTAGCAGCTGAGCAGACATTTTTGCACTGGCCACATTGTCAGCATGGGTTATTGTAAACACCCAGAAATGTATTGATTGTGCAGATTTGTTTGAATGTTTTGAAGAGCAGCAATTGGCTCATTCTTCTATTGTGCAACTCTGGTATTTGCATGTATTCCAAAGCAGCAGTTACTTATCCAAATAACTGTTTGGGATAATTTTTTAAAGTCACAGTAATATTACTACCAAAATTAGAATAAAAGAAAGCGTTCTTTGAATCAAAAATTACCATGTATTTACATAATTAAAAACGTTCCAAGATGGAGCAGCTTGTTCTATTAATATGGAGGCAAATGGATAGTGCTGCTTTATCCTTTCTGGGTTACATCTTCAGCAGTTTTGCAGAAAGGAGTGGGTTTCTTTAATAGTATGCTTTGATATTTAGTGTTTGCAAAATTATTATGGCGACATAATAACTGGCTCAAAGGAAAAAATTATTTTCGATGGAATCAATTCTGTTAAGCAGAAATGGCAGGTGTTACTTTGCATTACAACAGAAAAACATCACCTCCATTATTTCAGGTCTGCAATGCTACTGCTATTACTATCAGCATCTTTAGTAGAATTCTTCAAGTTGTGTGAACAGTGGTTAGAGAGACCATTAAACTAACTATTGATTCTATGGATTATTTTTTAAAGATTTTAAGCTGTGTGCAGTACATGCTATTGCAGTTTTATTTTATCTCTTGTTTCCTGTTTGCCTTTTTTTTTTCCCCTTTTACTGAAGCACATTTATTTTCCTTGTCACTTTCTTCTTCCCTTATGAGGCTGTGCAGAAAAGGTCTTCTTAAAAAAGAAACACATTCTGGGTGCTGGAATGCTTTGTCAAAACCAGCATGCTAGCTGGATTCACCCCATGCTCCTCTTTAATGCTCGCCTCCCTTCTCTGCCATTGACAACAAATTTCTTATCTGGCTACCACATTCTTTTGTATTATGACCTCCTTCACTCTATTTTCAATTCTTCCCTGTTTCTGTTTTCTTAATTCTGTGACTTCCTGCCTTTTATGTTAGAGAATTTCTGAATCTCTTTTCTGAATCTTTTGCTTTCCACAGCAAAGCTGTTCCGAGTCTCTCTGCTTGTCTGTCTGCATTACCAGCTCTATGATGCGTAGAGGAAGAGAGGCTTGTTCTCTTTTCCATCTTGGTTAGGGCTCTGTTGGCTTACAATTTTACACTGTCCTGTCAGTCTAGACTAAAATGCAAGCTTGTCTGGTCAAGGGTCATTACATCACTTGCACCTCTAGGAAGAGCTTCTGAAAGAGGTTTTGCTTTACAGCTCTCCTAATAGTGCCATGCAGTTCTGAATCAAGAAAGGAATGCCTAATAAGGGGATGTGCTATAAACTTTCATTTTGAGCCTTTGTTTCTTCCAAAATGTGCTTAACTCAATTTTCAAATGAAACAAGCGCTATTTCTTAAATTTCATATCTCAGCAGTCATTTCTTGTCTTTTTCTTTCTTGCCATGTTCATGTTATGATCAAACTGTATTGTCTATTTAATGATAATTGGTGTCTCTGATAATGTTTGAAATGATGAATTTCTAATTTTAGGCATGTATTTGCTATAAAGAAAGTGACTTTTGTCTTTAACTTCCTAAAGAAACATCTCTTCCTCTTGTACACTGTGTAAGGCAATGTTGTCACTGTTTTGATTGTCAGGTCCTTGGTTTACATGCAAAATTATTTCTAAACCCCATCTCCAGGGCAACCCATTTTCAGATTTATAGCCTGTCCTCATCAACTTTCTATTTTAATGAGTGTAATTCATATCCCTCCACACTAACAATCAAAGTCCCACCACTTTCACATCAGTCCATCCTCCTTTTGATTAAGGCAGGTCTTCTTCTTGTACATCTTAATGAAAGATGGGAACTCAGTATTAAATAAATACTCACTTAAATGCTGATACAAGGATTAATGGTATTGTAAACGGAACATAAATAACAAAGTATTTCTCTTAGTTATTGAACCAGAACTTCTCTGATTGTACAACCTGAAATCATCAGCCTTTTCCACTGCAAAAATGAATCAGAACCTTTAAAGATTACTGGACATTCTGCAAAATTTCAAGTAGTTGTACAAAGTGAAATCTCTAACACAACATCCCAGGTCTCCAAAAATCTATTCAAAATTCATTGAATTCTGTGGTTTTCATGGACTGTATTATATAGCCCATAAGCACTGGAGACACTCAGTCCAGAGTATTGTGTTGTCTGGTATTGTTTGTATAATATTTTATTTTCTGAGTTTTTTCCTGCCTTATTTATTTATTTATTTATTTATTTTTAGTATTTTTTTATTTGCTGTGTTCAACTATGCTCCTTTGGTTTTTTGGGTTTCAGTGCTACTACCAGAATTAAAGGTGGAAGAGCTGTGACATTAAGAAGTAGTCCTCCAGATAAAAAGGGAAAAAGTCTTATCAAGTGTGTAAGTCACTTTGTGAAATGGTGACCATCATCCACTGAAATATGGGGCAACTCTAATGAACTTGGTTATCTTCACAATAATGTGAAGTCTTTAGACTTTGGTCTGATCTTCAAACTGGATTGTCCTTAGTTCTAAGATTAAGAGGAAAAAGATGAATTGTGTTTTATGTAATTTGTCCTCATACCTGTAAACAGGTAGGCTGGAATAAGTGGCAACTGTGGGACTGAACCATCATGCTCAGCTTTCTTGTATGCCATTTTTTAGTAGTCCTTTATTTGCAGCCAGTGACGTACGTGAAAAAAAGGTAGTGCCACCCTTCATAATATGGCAATCTCTCTTTTATTGCATCCATGAGTGGACAGTGGAGTTTTAGGGTGTGCTGGTGTTTGAGTTATCATTAAAATGAATGTATTTTGTCCTCAGAACTATGGAGACTCATTGCTGCCCTCTTCCTGTTAGGTAGGAGAGAGGGAGTGAGCTCTGTCCTTTCCTAGAGATCCATTAAGGAGTCTCTTATTAGCCCTCATGTAAGCTGGCCTAGAAGATAGTGACTTGAAGAAAATGACCCTCTGTGGTAACAATGCCAGCTAGATGGGCCAACTTGGCTCTTCTAATAGCAGCAGGATAAAAGCCATAAAAGCTCTCTCATATCTATCGCTGCTCGCCTGAAGTGGGGAGGGTGAGGAGGTGAGGTCTGGTGTCAGCAGATGTAAACTAAAAGACATCAAGCCTTTCTTCAGTGTGCCAGGATCTGTCTCTCAAGAGGTTTCTGCATGGGTGAGCTTTGTATAAAGGCCAGACCTTTGGTCCTAGGGGAAACAACTCCTATCTCTTGGCGCGACACTTAGCAAGCTGAGTGGACAAAAAGATTTTGGTTTCACCCCTTCTCCTTAGCTGTGTTATCCTATAAACCTACCTCGGATTCAATTTAGGTCTCAGGCACACTGTGCCTCTGTGCTAAAGACTGTGGCAGTTTGCCACTTTAATCTGTGCTGTGTGTCTAAATAATTCTTGCCTACCCATCTGAGCAAATGTTCACTATATTTGAGCTAGAGAATAAGAAGGAAACAATAGATGTGGAAAATGCAAGCTGAACAGAAATTTCAGCTTTTGAATAATCTGCTCCTTTCATCCCTTATTTTCCCATCTCAGCTTTGCAACTTTACTTACTCAAGTGTACCAAAACTTATATTCATTCTTTTTATGAACTCCAGCAAAACATTGGAGATTCAGCTGTTGGGAGAGAAAAATACAGGGCTAAATTTTCATGTTTTCCTTCAACTTCTGAACACAAACCTCTGCTGTCTCTTCAAGGACTGCTTTGTTTATGACATTTTAAAAATTGTTTTAGATAAATACTTGGCTTCTGAAGTGGGCTCTTGTAGCATTTGTGGCCTCCAAATAGGCAATGGCAGCAGTGCTTTTATCCTTTTGACTACTTGATCTTTGTATTCTGAATGCGTTTGTGAGATGGAACCTCCAAGAAAGGACCAAAATAGTTACATTGCCTTCAAGCATGAATAGCCTGCACCTGGTGATGTAGTCATTGGGTACTTATATTCTGCTTCCCAAGCCTTGCATATTAACAGTTTTCCTTTCTTCTTTCACATAAAAAATATAAAGTCAGGGGTCAAAAACAATCCCAGCAACAAGGAGATTGGTTTTTATTCTGAACTCAAGGCATGACAGAAAGGAGTCTGAAGGGGCTTCTGAATGCCAAGAAAGTTAGATGCAGCATTTAAACATAAAAATTTCAATTACAGTAAATGATTAATTGACCTTTCTGAAAGTATGTTTGCTCTTCATTTGGTTCTGGGACTATTAGAGTACCTTGACATCATCATAGTTCTATAGAAGCTTAGACCAGAGCCTTGATGGCTGTACAAATATCTAGAGGATGGTGCTCTGTTGCAGAAAGTCGTAACTCTCCTTATTTCCACATAGGGTAAAAGGTGACAATGACTAACCATATACCTGTATAAACAGTGAAACTGTTTGGCCTTGTTTTTGATAGGGCCACCATTCTTCTGAAATTGCACATTTGCAACCCTCTCCCAAAAGTTTTTTACATTAAGATGCAGTAAACCCAAGTTTTTATTAGTGCTTGCCTTCTTATCGGGACTCTGATGCCACAGCCAGTGACACAGTCACAAGCTGGTGTTAAGTAACCAAATTATGGAAGAATGACATCATTCTACTTTCAGAACCATAAAAAAAAAGAAAGATCACAGAACAAATGGAAGTCATAATCATCTTGAGATATCTCAAAGATTGTGTTTTAACTCAGCAAGCAGTTTCTCTGCATGCGTTCACTCTCAGTTTGTTCTTCATACTTTTTTTCATATAAATTCAAGTGATTCAAAGAACTGATTATTGTGCATAACTTTTTTTTTTTTAATTACAAGCTACTTTTGTGTTAGCCGTAAAGCAGGTGATGTGCAGTAATGGAGCTCGGTGTGCATTCCTGGGTGTACTGTGCCCAAGGAAAAAAGGGTGCAAAAGGCAGGAATTCCCACTCTTTCCTTCACAAGAGCTGCTAGTGTAATCCCTTGTGAATATGGGAAAGGTGCTGCTTCAGTCATCTAAATTTGTGAATTAAAACTCTCTCTGTGGTAACCTTAACTTTTTTTTTTACTTCAGAATATTCAATTATGTTGGACAAAGAAGCTAAAAAAGTAAATTAAAAAAATGTATACGTATTTTTGCATTTTTTATTCGGGCAAAATATAATGTGATTTTTTTTTTCCTTTTTTGACAAAATGATGGATTCTAGATCCTGCTCGAAAACCCATACCTTCAACTTGGGCTTTTTAACTTAAAGAGACTGTACATGTGCTTTAATGGGATTGTAATGTGATGCATTAAGAAAAAACAGTTTCACAGGTGATTGGGAAGTAATTAACATATGGTTACTCCATCAACTCAAGTAAATAGGAGTTTGCCTAGCAGCATACCCAAAATTAAGCAGGACAACCGTCAATGCTGAGTGAACTTCTCTGGCATATCATAGCACATGAAGGGACAATGAATATAGTGTGTAATGTCTTACTTCTTTTGATATTGATGCAATTTACTTACAGAGTACTATTTTATGATACTTAGTATCAAATCTCATATCAATATACAGCAGCAAAGTCTGAAAATGACAATAAAATACAAGCAGCTGTGAGACACACCATAAAGGTGGCACAAAATGATGTGAAACAAACAATATTTTAGATTAGAATTACCTAATCTGCTAGAGCTATTACTAGAAAAACTTTCTCTGTATTGATTTGTCATAAGCCAGATATTTTATTGTATAAGTAATATTATATAACAACATATTTACCAAACCAAGGACCTGCTTGTACTTCTGGACTGTTTCTTGGAAGATATTCCTTTAAGCGAATTATTTTAAACAAGAAATTAGATAAAATCCTGTTATTCACCATGTGAAAGAATTACAGTGGGGAATAGTCAAAGTTCTTTCAGAGTTCTTTCTTTTTTTTCTATTCAGATAGGTGAAAGTTTGCTAGGATTTTTTTCCCTTATTGCAAAGAAAACCTCCACAAATTCTCCCTGCCCTGTCAATGAAATTCAAACAAAAACTGAAATATTATTTATAACAGATATAGGAAAGAAGGACTTTAAGCAGAATAGAAATTCAACAATCTGACAATTTTATGTATGAAAGAGGGATGAATGAGGGTCATAAAGCCTTAACTAGAATATAATAATGTCTATGAGTAGTGGTATTTTAATTTACCAGCAGTCTTGAAATGATTGTCAGTCCTGACAGTCTGAGAGTATTTATGAATAGATCTCATTCAATTCCACTATTCTCTGGTTAAGCCTCCATAAAACTTCTTACTTAGTGGAAATTTCATTTCTGGAAGTGCTGCATTAATTTGCTGAAATTATCTGTTCTATAAAGGCATTCTCTGTAAGTTTTTTTTTTTTTTTTTTAAGAAAGAAAACACTTTTTGGCATAGGATATCTAGTATTTATTTGACTATGCTATGTGACTAGGACTAAAATTATAGCATGTTATGCTCCAAAGGTTTCTTTCAGCCTCATGCTGGTTCTTTATGGTTCTAGATCTTGCTGGGTTGCTTCTGTGGAGGCTGCTTCTGCCTTAAGATACCTGTGGTTTTTCAGCTTGGTCCACCTGTTTCAGCTTTTGCATATTAAATAGGTCCAAAAGCTAGGAAAAAGGAAGAAATTACAGAAATTACAGAAATTACATTCCTCATCAGGAGGAAGTGCTGTTGAGTTTTCTTCATAATGTAATGCTTTTTGTTAAAAGCTAGGATTCTTCCGACAGTGTTCCCCTTCTTCAACTGTGGAACAAGGCGATGCATATCAAAAGTAGCTGAAAATGTGGTTACTCTGTTTATACTTCTAATTTGGCTTTTGATTTCCTTCAAAAACAAGTTTATATATTGGGTGAGAAAAAGAAAATTGGGGTTATTAGAAAGCAACCTGAATCTGAGAGAATAAAAAACCACAAGCTTGTTTTCCTAAAATCCACATGCATTCATTTCTGTTGTTAAGATGGTTCTTTTTAGTCTGCAGGTGTTGAGGCTCATGAAATAACATCGTGCTGTGACATAGAAACATTTTATGTGTTACATTCTTATGCAGCATTAAATAAAGTGCTTTTAGTGGCATTATTTTATAAAGATATACCTTACTAGCACTTCATACTCGGTTTCTCAGAGTAGTAAATTTTACTTTATTCAGCTGGTAACACTTGATTTTTATTTTTTTTTTCAAATTTTGCTTAATAAAGCTTATAGAAAAATAACAAAAAAAATACAAGATGAATTTCTGAATATAAGATAACCAAATTATTCTGCTCCAGCAGCAGCTGCCAAACTGGAGAGCTGTCTCATCCCCTCAATTAGATTGAGGCTGTATTGATGCCTTATTATTGCTATTTAAGCCTTTTAAAAGTTTCACATGGGTTGGAACTTCTGACTACAAATGAATGAAAATGTGCACGGTTCAATGTGCCCTAACAATACTGTGGACAGATCTTACTAACTCCTTGCATTATCAATTCATATTAGGCAATCTCCTGAAGAGCTGCTGGTAATTTTTTATATATGCCTCATTAATATAATTGCAAATTAAATCACAGGCAATGATAGTAAGTGCTGAGTAAATAAATAAAAGAACAACATTAATATCTAGCTGTCTAGTTTGGTTACATTCCCACCTGAATGTGTCTTGCTCAGCTAATAAATGAAAAACCCTTGTAGCTCTGCTAGCACCCTCCAAACATTCAGCAGCAAATTATTGATTCGGCATCTCTCTCTTAAAAAAAAAAATAAACCTAACACAAATAAAAATTCATGTCAGATTGTCTGTAACACAACTTCTGGGAGAGAAACCCTGTCTGCATTGCACTGAAGCTGTTATTGGATTGCACAGCGTGTCAGTTTGTGGTGTTCTCTTGCAGCCTCATGCATGTGTTTAACAGGAAATATTGAAATAAGCTCAGTGGGACACTGTGTGTCTCAAAGAAGATGATCAAGCATGGAAAGCAAACCTCTGCTGTCTTTGCCAGAACAAAGATGAGGAGCTAGCTTAGAATGACTCCTCTCATCCCTTCTAGAAGTGGCACCAGAGGTATAAAAGCCTTATAATCAATGGTGGGAGAGGGAGAGGGTGTCAGATGCTCACTGAGCATCCTGATCTCTGTGCACGCTGCTGAGCACGACCATTTCCTCTCCAGGCACTGGCAGAGCCATCCTCCCTGTGCTCAGCACCTGGGACAGGCAGCAGAGCAGCCCTCAGTCTCCTCCACAGCTCGTGTCCTTTACTGAGGGCCCTGTGACCATTGCAGTGGGCCCTGTCCTAATCTGCATTGCTGCTCATCTGCTTGAATGTAAAGCTGCAATGGGAAACCACGGGAAGATTTAGATCACAGCTTGCAGCCAGTCATAGCTCGGTGAAACCAACTGTTGTGAATTCAAGTATCTTAAAAACACTTTGCTGTGTGATGCTATTCTAAATAAGAGTATGTGCTCTAATGCGTGTAAGCTGTATGTCAAATCTTGGTATATAATTAAACAAAGCTTTGTTTAGAGCAAGCAGAAATTAGGTCAGTGTCCTGGATTGTACTTCTATTACTGCAAATTAACAGCCTCTAGTTTGTGAATGTACTGAAGTAGCCATTTTAATTTATTTAATTGATTAGTGCTTGATTTATTAATATTTGCAAACAGTATCATTTTCTATCAGCCTCTCATGTGAAGGCCAGTGTGCCTAGTATCTTTTGCCTGCAAGTCTGATCCTCTTATTTAGTAATGTCAAATTTCATGTTTTTGTATTGTTGTACTCAGCTGCTCGAGAACGGTGAACGATCAGAGTTTTACTCTTAGATTTCTCTTGGCCAAGCAGGAGCAGTATATGGGGAATGGTGAATGCCTTTAAATACATCCCACCTGAAAGCAAGAGGCAGCAGTTTTGTAATCTGATTGAATTTGGCACCAGTGGAACCACTGGGGCTGCTGTTCACTGTGGCTAGAGATATATTCTGTATATACTCCCTGTGCTTTTCTGCTCCCCTGGATGCCTAGCTGAGATATTAAGAAGTAATCTCTGGGCAGTTGCCAGATAGGATATAGTTTGTTTCCTGGAGATCAATATCCTAGGATGGAGGGACTGTGCTAGCGGTTCAGCACTTCTGCAGGAACACAATTAATTACACAGGTGAGCCCTGTGTTTAGACACTTTCATCTTTGATCTGCCTAACAGCCTCTCTGCTAGGGATTATCTTCCTTCCTTACTGACTAATTTGACAACAGACTTTATCTGTGTCCTTTGAGATAAAGATGAGAGACTGAGCTGTCTATCAGTGCTGTGAGTTTTGTAGCGTTAAAAAAGAGAAAAGTCTTTACAACTTAAACTCCATTATGAAGGATACAAAGGAAGTCCCTACCGCAAGTATTCTAATCAAAGAGAAGTCCCCTGGTGCTACTGAGGACAGAAATTGTGATGAGTTCTGTTCTGCTCTAAATTACTAATTGACTTTTTTTTTCTAAAGAACACCTACTAGGAATCTTGAAGTTTTATGGCAAATGCTAAACAGCAGCTGTTTTCTAATTGTGCTCCCTATTCTAAATATCTCTTTAGAATAATAAGCTGGAGACACTTTCAGTTAAAAGCGATGCTGATCAGAGGCAACTGTGTTAGTGTAAGAGGATAGGTCACAAGCTCAGAAAGGCCATGAAAATTGTGGATGTGTTTTAATAAATCTCTCTTTAAGGTTCTTTTATACATTGGTATTTTCATAGCTTGTTTTATGGTGTGAGAAGCTGATGTGTTGCTATGAGCACTCTCTGATGAATATCTGCCTATCAGCACGCAGGGAAAGAAGTAACTGCAGCAGCAATACTGAGTTTTATGTCTTTAAATCACTATTTGGGCCTAGGCATAATTTACATTTAAAAGTATGATCAACATTAGCAAATCATCATTGATGATCATCTTGATAAATTCAGAAAATTACTGGCAACAAGATGTTCTTCTGGACAGGGTCTCGACCTTTGTGCCAAAGTTTCAGGTTGGCAATGGGTGCTCTGTATACACATACACACTTCTTTGCCTACATTTTTTTTCCTTCATTTTACTTAGCCAATTCACTGACTTGTGTGAACACAGATGTAGAAATGAATATGTATTTCTTGCCCTAGAGCACACATTTTATATATAATGGATACCAGAATTTTTTTATTATTCTAGGATAAATGTATGGTGTTATTCTTTGCTATTAATAGTGGCTGTTTGAAAAACATGAAGACAGAAAAGAAGTCAAAATGGTGGTGGGAGGATTACTTAAAAACAGAAGATAGGAAAGAGGAAATAGGTTGTAATTTTGCAGATGTTCTCTCTGAATAATTTATTTTACACTTTAAATAGGTGGCCTGCTTTTCAACTCTGTCAAGCAGATTTAGGTACATGATATAGGTTTAGAAATATAATTAAAAGTTTCATTAATATTTTTGTGTAGTTCAAACAGAATATTTTTGGTAGACAAAAGTGATGGCAGGGATAAGTAGTCCTAAATATTACATTTGACTCAGGGTTGGATTTTGAGTCTAATGAATCAGACATGACATTCTATAGCAAATTTTCACCACTACAGCAAGTCTGTGCCATATAAGAAACCTGGGTTTAGGTTTTGAAGTGTAAAAGTGGAACATTTAACCCAAGAAAATATTGATGTTGTTAGTTACACGTGGGCAAAACCTACACTTGCCTGAGATGGCTGGTGCCGGCAGTGACTGGCAGATGGGAACACCGGGGAGACTGAGCTGCACTCTTTATGGGCAGCCTGGATGCCCTGTGCCCACAAGCCTGTTCTGCACTTGCTTTGGGCAGCAGCGTTTGTTACGGACACTGTTCTGTGATGCTCCCTCTGTCCTGTGCTCTGGCCGAGGGGACGGAGTGGTGGATGTGCAGGGTGGATGGACAGCTCGGTCAGGGCGCTCCCCGTGCTGCATCACCCTGCACCTGAACAGCCAGGAATGCTGCAGGAAGGAAGATGGACTGAGCTTGGGGATTGCTCCGGCATTGTCTGATTACATTGTATCTGGTTATAATTGTATTTGATCAGAATGGCAAGGCGTCTCTGCTGAACCATGTCTGATCGGAGGCTCCGTGAAGCCAGTGTGATAAATTGCTGCCGGGTTAAAGGTCTGGAATCTCTGGCATTTATCCACCTTGGTGTGAATGACTATGGAAATCTCAAGGCAACGAGAGGTCTGGATTCAAAGGGGGACAGCCTGCATGAACAGGGCGTGCAGAGCCTGCCTCTGTGTGAACTTTTGAGCATTTTATATTGTCTTTTCCATCATCTAATTTTTTTTTGCCTTGGGAACTGAGTTGTGAACTGACCCCAGTCCATCATGCTATTCATAAATTACTAACAGAACTTTGAAGTTCCTCACACATTTAAAGAGGAGGTTCAAAGGAATATCCTGAAGGGATTCTGGATAGAGATGTTTTGAATATTAGAGGAAAAAGCAGGCAAGAGATTCAATATCCAAGCGAGTCTTGTATCAAGGAGAACAATATTAACATTGATTCAGATTATCAATCACATAAATATGTGCAAATAGGCAACTCAACCTCCTTGCAAAGTTATATATACTGATATGTACATTAATAGTCACATATTTCAACTTTTGCCAGTATGAAGAAAAGTATATAAACAAAAGCTGTTCTTTTTGTTATGGGGACATTAATATTTGAACTTTAGCTAGCTTGAAAGTACATGAAATTTTCAAAGCAGCTGATTTTCCTGTGCAGGAAATGGCTTTCATTTTTACCATCCTAACAATGGTCCCCAGTAAGTTTTTGCATAAAGAAATCATCACACATTTTATAGCAATTTTTTAAAATGTAAATTATTTACACAGAGAATGTTTATTGCTAAGGTAGGTGACTCCTGTAGCTTATAAATAACTTAATAACAGAAATAAATAATTCAGATCCATTTATTTTTGAGAATGTTACTATGAAATCCTTTAATATTCAGAGCAAGTATGTTTTAAAGATTTCCTGAACATATATAGGGTTAATTATGGCAGTGTCTATTTCCATAGTTTTAAACTACTTGCGGAGGACCCCCAAACTAAACAAAACCATTTTACAATAATCTTGCTTCAGTGATATACTCGAACCCCATTTTAGCACATTCTGAACACCACCCAGTTCATTAAAGCCTCAACACAAGCTTAGGAACAGCTGAATTCAGTAGGAGTTAGTATGAACTCAAGTGCTTTCCTGAACAAAAGCCCAAATTCTTGCTAGGCTTCTACAGACTCTAAAAATCCTCCCTGAAGGCAAATGCTCTGCTGCAGACAGAACATACTGCGAGCGTTACTGCAGACTTTGCTGGAAGCTGCTTGCAACTGCTGTGAAACACTCAGGAGGTTTCAAGGAGGAGGGGGCTGTGCAGAGTCACTCTCAGGTTCCCCTCTTCCCAGCTTTTTCAGTATGCAAAGCCTTGTGCTCTCATGGAGAGAGAGAAATCATCAGATGTCAGCAGATCTGACAGAGAACTTGCTGCTCTACATCTGTGCAGACCAGAATGAACAAGCCATCCCTCCTTCTTGCACAGTTCTGGGTGTGCTTAATCAATTAGAAAGACGTTCAGGACATGTCGTGCTTCAGTGATAGTTGCAGTGTTTTTCAAGCAGAGGAATCCAAGCTGGATTTTCACTACTAAGTGGGAATTTAATGAATTTGATGATTGAAAACTTAGCCGTTGACCTTTTGTCAGTGAATGCTTGTTTTTTCAGCCTGAATCTTTCCTACCTTTTCTTAAGATCCATATTATATGTGAGGGTTTTATCTTTCCTTTTTCTTTCTTTTGTGCTTATCTCAGCTCTTTCCTAATTTTCTCTTTTTTTACTTACCATCTCTTCTAAATACTTCTGTTTCCAACACTTTAAGAAATTTCAAAATTTAATGTAGACTATAAATACATAAAGTGTATTTAAAAGTAATAAAAAAGCAAAATC
>VWZN01000905.1:185238-199391 GCA_013396955.1 Regulus satrapa
TTTATATTTTTTTTAGAAAAAAAAAAAAAAAAAAAAAAAAAAAAAAAAAAAAAAAAAGGCAAATAGCTGCTTTTAGCAGGCAAAACACAGTGCAGTTCCCTCAAGCTGACTGCTCAAGCTGGCTGCTCTTCACAAGACATTCAGCCATGGAATCTGTCAGTACTCAGACACAGTCTCTCACTAAAAGACTCATACCTTGCCATCTGTCATGTTCTGCCTGTTCCCATGGTAAAAATGTCTCCCTTAGTTTTGTCAGATTTGACAATCATTTCCATTGAGATTGGTGATGAAGCAAGCTTCAGAAATGTGTTCCTTTTCCCACTTCTTCCCTTGGATTGATCACATCTCACTTTAGAACTCACATATGTAGTCCTAAGTGACTTTGGTGGGTCTTTTAAAGGATGAAGACTGATGCACAGAAAAGGTTGTGCCTGAGCTTTGTCAGTAGGTAACAGTGTAGAAAGGCTTTACGTTAAATTTTCTGCATTCTTTCAAACTTTCAGTAGAGTTGCTCACCTTCAGTAGAAAAACATGCATATTAACTGGGCACTGTTTGTGTAGATTTTCAAAAATTTGTAGCAATGATGATGGAGATGGAGACAGTGAGAGGGCAAGAAATAAAGAACCACCTGCAAATATTATAAACTGCAGGGTTGTACTTTATATGGACAAAATGCACTTTCATGAGGAACAAAAAAAGGAAAATGCTGTCAGATAAAAATTTCATATTTAGCTATCCATCACATTGCATAAATGCTCATATTTCTCTTTTCCCCATCAAATATGAATATAAAGATATTAATCCTGTGGTTTTTTCCAGTCAAATAGCAACAGGAGATTATGTTACAACAAATGAGCAACTTCGGTGACTTCTGAAATATTCTAATGTATTTCCTTTGTCACTGTGATGCTGATTTTATGTTCACTCTTCATCTACTTCCCAGACCATCAGAGTCTGTGTTTGAGTTCTAAAACAGCTAAGTCTCTCAGCAAGCATCAGTGACACACGGACAATCTCTGCTTCCCTGTGCAGCAGCTGCCACACATCTTCAGTGAACGAAGATTATGTGCCAAAGATTATGCCAGAGCATCTGTGCATAATTGGCATGCTCATGACCCCAGTCCATCCCACTAGTAATATCTACTGATATCTCCATCATTCCTATCTGGCAGAACTTTCAGGTGCTGTGGCTTCTTTATTTTTTATTTTTTTATGAGGATTCTTCACTGTAAAAAAATTTCTAGAATGAATAGCCTAATTCAAAGGATGTGCATTTAGACATGAATTCAGTGACTCCACAATCAGCAAAGTAAAGAGCATCCTCACACAACAGAAGACTGCTTAGCTGCCACGGTCCTTGTAGAATTTCCAACTAAAAATATTACAGTGCATTCCAAGAAGACCTGATAGAGCAGGAAAGCATGCTTTGTACCTGTGGTAGTTATAGCATGTACATAGTACAGCAGGTGTGTGCTGCATGTTTCCAGACTGTTATGCATGCAGGACTTTAAAGGCACTGTAATAATTTGTGCTAGCTGAAGAAATGGCTTGATGTGGTATCAAAAAAATAAATTTCTGGGAATTTGAAAATATGGGTCCAAACCTTGACGACTGGAGGCATTGTTAATGATGTGAGAAATAGCTGCAAATCTAAAGTGAATGTATGAAGCCTGCAAGCTTTCCACAGTAGCTTTTGGGCTGTATGTTTCCAGAAGTCTTGCTAAGTGCACTTAGAGACTGTGCCTGTGTGCCTGTACTTTTCATACAGGTGGGATGGTCAATATTGTGTGTGACCTTACTGTAAAGCTGCTTTTAGCAAATGCTCATCAAAGAAGCCACCATGGAATCTGTCTTCTAAGATAGAGGCTTCTGTCAGAATTTTTTTTTTTTTTTATAAAGTTACTTTATTTCTTGTGACTCTGCTGTTCTCCCAACTGAGAGATGTGCATTGGATGTTCAGGGGCAGGAAAGGACTTGATGGTTTCACAAAAAAAAGAAAAAAAAAATCTAAACAATAATATTCCACCAAGAAAAAAATGTTCTAGGTTTTGTCTTCTGCATCTAGGAATTTAAATGTAACTTCAGAAAAAAAAGCTCTTTTCTGTTGGCTTCCTGTCTGGCATGGAAGCACAGCAAGCATTTTGTCTTCTACCCCTTCCAAGTGTGAATGTTCTAGAAAAATGAGAGAATACTATGACATGTGTCTTTCATGTGTTAAGTCAGCAGACATTCAGATCTTCTCATTAAATGCTTCGTACTTGTTTCCCTTAGCATACACATTTTGTCACAACCCCCAAACTTTTCTGTAAGGTATTGCCATCATAAATGTAACAGAAAGAAAACTGTAGCTAGTAGATCTGGTATTCAACAGTAGCATTTTGATGTAACCTTGTAAAAACTCTTTGAAATCTTTCTGTTTTACACTAAATGATGATTTTATGGTGGTAGTCAGTGCAATATGTAGATACATGTTAATGTCATTTTACAGTCTTGTCAAACATGCATTTCTAAGAGCATCACAAATTGTTCAGAGGAACCTGTCAGGCTCTTTGTGCATCTAAAAGAATATTTAGAAATATTTGTATTCATGATTTTGTATAAATTCAACGCTCAACTTGTTTGTGTGATTACATTTTTTTAAGGCTTTGTGCTATCAGAGTTAAGTGCTTAATATGCTCTTTTCACTGAAAAAGATTTTTGCTCCTATTAGAAGGCAAGGAGAATAAATAGGAGACACCAGATTAATATATCAACATAACCTGAATTTATTAACAAATGTAAAAAAAACCAACCAAACAAAAAAAAGTTTAAAAAAAGTGAGATAAGTAGAGCTTTTTTTTATTTTTTTTTTTTATTTTTTTTTTTTTACAGTGGAGACAGTACTATTTTCTCAATATCATTTGTGATGCTGTATTGGATGCTGTCCTTCTGTGAAAATCCTACTGTTAATGCTTGTTTTTTCTGTGTCACATTGCTATTCCTGTGAGGTGACCTCTTTGCCCTCTGGAACAGCAGTCCAGTCTTGTCCCATGAGAGGGACTCCTTGAGAGGAAAAGTGACTCCTCTCCCTCCAATGGACTCTTGTATCCACAGGCAATTACTCTAAAAACATCTGTGATCGGAGACTCTGCAGTGTTGAGAAAAAAGATTACTTAATTCCAGACACTGTGGACTGATGACAACTTTCTGGCTTATCAATAAATCTGCTAATGTAAATTCAGAAATGTAAGGGACAGAAATTATGTGCAATAATATTTCTCAAGGCTTTTTGATGACTATACCACTTGGTGGGCATCTGTCTGACTTGTGTTCTATTACTTCTGGAAAAAAAAAAATCTTTTATTAAATTAGTATTTCATCTGCATACCAGGTTACTTCATCAGCTGACTTCATCACACCTCCCATTAGAGCTCATTATGGGTCATTAGTTAGTTTCTAAGTTAGAGTCTACTGAGGGTTCTGTTTGGCTAACTTAATTTTCCTTTGAGAAATTAATAAAACATAAACTAAATTCTGTTCACTGTTTCTACTGTGGAAGCTGCTGAAAATCAAAGCTCTTTTTCTAAATTATTTTTATTTTAGAGCCTTATCTTTGAGTCCAAGTTACTGACTCATGCTGGCCACTACTGTATGTGCAAATCACAAACAGGACGAGACCACTGCTGGACATGTCCTGGGGTTTTATTCTCAGCATCAGCCTCATCACACAGTTGAGACAATTTTGCAAGATGAGAGCAGCCCACATCCTCTGCAGCAGACATGGAGCACGGTGTTACAACAAGCTCTAAAAGTTTTTGACCAATAATAAAAAGCAAAAGCATATTGACAGTAGATCTATCCAACTGCTATAGGTACAGGTGCATTTGGTTAAAGCAATGCTTGCTTATTTCTAATACAATGCCTGCTTGTGAGCCTTAAGATACAATGCACAGAGCTCTGTTCTTACACTTAGAACTTCTTCATATCTCACTAGATATACTTTTGGCAGTCTCAAGGGTTATTCTAGCCATGCCCTAACACACAGACCATTGTTCTATTTGTCCTTGCTTTCTACATCTCGTAAAACTCCTCTGCTGACAACTGTTGTGGCTACAGCTCATCTCTCATTGCAGTTCTGCTGTTTCTGAGGCCTGCTTTTCACAGCTTTCCCCAAACCCTCTACTTTTATTTGCTTTTATTCCCACAACCGACTATATGATCTTTGTAGTTTTCCATTACGGCAGACTACTAAGAATAACTTTACAGTTTAGAAGACTATTTATTAGTTCTTCCTTTTCTTCATGGTGTAATTCTTTCTATGTCCTGGAAATGCATCTAAAGGAGTGCTATGAGGTATTTTAGTGATGTAAGTGACAGTTTTGGCTTTATGTCTCATTATCTGAAAGACAGCATCTCCAGCAGCACAGGCATATCTCATCCTGCCAAGGCCCAATGTGGAACACAATGTGTGAAAGAGACTCCAGATGAGGGGAATGGATCTTTTTCTTGCTTAAAATGCTATGAATTTATTCCTTTAGGGTGAATGACTATATTTTATAACTCCAGTTTTAGAGATAATAAATAATTTTAGGCCACTGAAGTGACAGGACAATACATCTGTGTGAAAAGTGAATCCTCTGGGGAATAAAAATGAACAAGATCACTCTGAATTTAGTGCATGAGCCTGAGTTATTGGTTTGATATTCAGATGTTGAAGTGCAAGAGCTGCTAGAAAATGTGATCTCATGGGTTGAGGCTGCTTGGATCTGGCCCTGAAGCCAGAGACGATAAAAACTCTGATATCCTGTTTTCACTTTCTGGGCTGTCAGCAGTGTCTGCCAGAGCCTGAGACCTAGAAGCTGAAGGATTGAAGTGACTTGAACATCCTGGTGACAAGGGCATGAGGACATCCTGGTGACAAGGGCAGCATGCATGGGCAAGGAAGGTCTGCACATACAGGAGTTCACAGAGGTTGTGGTTTTATTTTGGTGAGGGGTAGGGCTTTTAAATATATTCATTGATTACAATTGATTCAAATTGGTAGTAAAGTTTAAATTTAAACTTTTCAAATTGAACAACTCTTTGCAGTATCACTTTTTGCAATGACCCAAGTAATAATTCAGGTGTGTTCCACTATATCTTACAAAGTGTGGAGAGTCGCAAAGGGAGAGGAACTTCAGTTCATTGATTTTTGGGTCCTAAAAACATTCAGTAACCATTATCTGTAGTTATCAGATCAACAGGACTCATGCTGATTAATTTTCTTATCTGAAAGACGTGCTTTTCATACTGCAAATGATATCTAATACTCCCTGAAGGGCTCTACAGTTTATGGATTTTATAAGAGAATGTGGAAAATGAATACATTATTTTCTTACCTTTTGTGATGCTGCTATTCTTTTATTCATAGAATGCTCTATTTTAATACAGTTTATGCTTTTACTAGTATTTTAACATTTCAATGTAGAAGAAAAAAAAAATGAGTCTTTTATCATTTGTATTGAAAAAAATGCTTAAGCTTTAATCCATCCAGAGTCAGTAACTGCTATTTGATCTTAAGGGATGGCACTCATAAACTATAGAAAGGCAAGGGCTAAGATATTCTTTATGGTGTAAATGTTGTAGTGCATCTCATATTTATTGAAGGGACCATAATTATGCAGAGCCATTACAGTGGATATTCATGGCACTGTATCAAACAGTATCTCTGAATTTTTATCAACTCTGTGAGTCTGAAAGAAGTACCTGTATCTTTTCCTGGCATTCCACTATTCCTCCTATTTAAATCAACTTCCTGTGAAAGACTGTGCTGTTGCATAAATATACATGGCTGCAGCAAAGGAAATAAGGAAGTCTATAAGCGTGGAGAATGTGTAAGGGCTGGTTATTGTTAAAGAGAACCTGTTGCTTTTTTAGAGTTTATTTTGTAGCATTTTCTGTACTGTCTTCTCTTCAAAAGTTTGACTCATGTCTGAGCAATGTTCTGGTGCTGTGGGCACTTTTTAGCTCCTTATTAGGAAGGTACAAAGTAATGATTACTGCTTATTCAAAATGCTTTTCCAGTGGTGCTTTTCCTACTGATTATTAGCATGAAGGTGTTACAGAGCTGACCATGCAGAGCAAGTACAGATTCCTCCTAGGTCAAGGAATCACCAGGTTTTGTAATGCTGTTTATCATTAGAAAAACAGAATTAATAACTATAAATTACATTGTGATATTGATATTGGTATTGGAGAAGAACTTTTTAAGAGGTCATGCAGTGATAGGACAAGGGATAATTGCTGGAAAACTGAAAGGGGATAGATATCTAGATCAGACAGTAGGAAGTAATTATTTACTTCTGAAGGTAATGAGGCATTGAAACAGGTTGCCCAGAGAAGTTATGATTCCCTCACCCTTGGAAATGTTTAAGGCTGTGTTTCTGATATACATTTTCTGCACACAAGGAAAATAACATTAAATAAACCAAAATATGTAACAAAGATATATTAGATATAAATCCATCTTCACAGAGCACTGTGTGGAAGCATGGAAATTTTCATATTTCAAAGCAAAATATGGTTAATAACTGAGAGAAAATGGAGGAAATTTCCCTTGCTGGTTAAGTATTCTATAATTGTGCAGTATATGAATATGAGGGAGGGATGGAGGGAGGAAGGAAAACCTTTACTCCTCCACTACTGGGGAAAAAAAGGAATTTCAAAGAATGATAAATTTACTCTCCAAAATGCACTGTAATACTTTGTAGTTTGCAATGAAAAGGATTCCAAACAAGCATGCTGCAATTTATTCCTAATTATTTACATGACATTTGGGAAGAGAGGATGACTCAGAAAGCACTACTTCACTACCACTCTTTGACAAATGTCCAGCTGATTTAAATCAACTAATTTCTCATAGCTCAAAAGATTAAGGCACACAAGACAAGGAAAACTGATTATTTACTCAGTACAGTATAGAATCAGGCTTATTTTATGCAAGGAGTTAGATGAAATATGTGTGAATGTTCATCTAGAAATGGGTGTTCTCCAAAGAGGCATCATTTGAGAACAGGGCTTTTCTCTCATCTCAGAACATTGGTCATATTTTGGAAAAGCAAATCCAACTACTAAATGTTAAACCAGAGGAAAAAAAAAGATGTTATTATATCACAGTGTACCTAAACTGTCAAGTTTTCTATTACCTGTTTGATCACCCTGTTGAATTTTTCTGTTGTTATGTAAATTATAAATATAAAGAGAGTTCTACAGGAACTGTAGACAAGAATGACTGACAGGAACTCCATTGATCTTGGTTTTTTTCTGACTATGCTTTGTGGATTATCATGACCTGCATTTTAGATTGCTTATGCAGGTCTCTGGTAAACTCCCCCGGTCATATTGGTGTGTAAGAATATAATCTGAACTTGCTGCGTTGCAGCAGATTGTTGCCTGAAGAAAATCCAGGGATAAACTTTTTGTGGTTTAACAGTGGAAGTGTATTGGCTAAGATTTAATAGAACAGCTATTAATAGATCAGAGATCTTGAATTGCTGCTTTCATAATTTTTCTGCTACAACTGACTGTATTGGGATTAAATGGAAAAACAATTTATTGTTGTGGTTTTTTGGTTTTGTTTGTTTGTTTTGGTTTTTACATTTCAAATGGTTTCAAATTGAAATTACATTTCAATTTCAAATGGTTATGTTCAAAAATAGGCAAAGCCTGTTAGGTCATTATGGATTTGTTAGTAAGAGAAGCAATGACCTGAACACAGTCAGTTGCACAGACACTATTTTATCTGAAATAAGGCCTGATAAATTTCTCCTTTGTAAATATAAATACTACATCCATGATATTTATAGAGGCAACTTCTTTTTCTCAATCTGGAGGCCCAGTTGAGAGTGTCAGCATCCTACAAATCACATGGATTACCTCTGTCTTGACAGAGAGCTTTACTTCAGTAAGATTTTGATCAGTCTCATTACTGTCTTCTTGTTTAGAAATTCAAAATACTAACAGTTGTCTACAAAATAAGGTATATGAGAAAAAAAAAGTTATTGTTAATAATGTGCATTGAAATTATTGCCCTTAGCAATTCACTGTTGCATATTAAAAAGTTCTTTTTTGTCTCTGATTTCTTCTGCTTGTATGACTCCTCTTTTGCATGTGGACCTGTCCGTGTTTACCTTAGGTTTCTCTGTACTATGATTAACTTCATTTATCATTAATTCTTCCTCATTTGCCACTTGCTTCTCTTCTCCTGTCCCTCAGACTCTTTGTATTGAAGCAAATGAAAGTGGTAAACATGCATAGTGTCCAGACCCCAAGTCATGTGAGGAGTGGCTCAGGTAACGGGTTGTTTAGCCTGGAGAAAAGGAGTCTCAGAGGCGACCTTATCACTCTCTACAACTGCCTGTGGTTGTAGTGAGGTGGTTGTGGGTTTCTTTTCCCAGGTAAAAAGTGATGGGATA
The DNA here is from genome assembly GCA_013396955.1 of Regulus satrapa. Taxonomy (NCBI): domain Eukaryota; kingdom Metazoa; phylum Chordata; class Aves; order Passeriformes; family Regulidae; genus Regulus; species Regulus satrapa. Next base: position 193,672 of record VWZN01000905.1, read on the forward strand.
AGGAGAAATAGCCTTAAGTTGGGCCAGAGGAGGTTTAGATTGGGTATTAGAAACAATTTCTTCACTGAAACATTTTAAAAGCACTGGAACAAGCTGCCCAGAGAAGTTGTAGAGTTATAATTTCTTAAGGTATTTAAATGGCACTTAGCAACATGGTTTAGTGTCAGACATGGTGGTTAATGTCTGGACTTGTTGAGCTTAAGGGTCTTTGCCAACCTAAATGATTCTGTGATTCTATGATATATATACTTGGGTTTTTTGAGCCAAGATCCTACCTATAGTTATTGACATAGAGATATTGATGGTCTTGCTGGAATTCAGGCTACATATATTCTGTTTTGGTGCCTGGATATATGTGCTTTTGGTATCCTTTTTTCAATTACTCTTAATTGAAGACTAGCGTTTGAGTAAATTTAGACAGCCTTTGGACAATTATGCAAAGGTATTGCTGTATTATATATTGTAAGCTAAGCCATGAGCCTCAGTGCTAGGCTCATCCAGCTTGCAGTTAGAGGAAACTTCTCCAATTCTGTGATTCATCCTACTGGATTGCAGGGAGTATTTTGGTTAGTGTGTAGAAACGACACCTGAGAGTTAGATGGTAGCACTAATAATTTATGCAGCACTTTTTTGCACCTTTGAATAATCTTAGATAAGAAACTTGTTTTATTCTAGTTAAAAGAAAAAAATTAGAAAACTCTTCTCCTACTCCCAAGTGTTTAATTTGTCACACACAGATTTTAACTGAGACAAAAGAATGACTTTAGTTATTCTTTGTTTGCAGAAAGCAGCAGTAAGAGAATCACAATATTTTCAGGCTGATATGACTGGGTATGAACTGGCCTTTTAAACTATTTTCTATTTATGCATTTAGTTTATGGAATGGTTTTTGAGCTTAACTGTTGGAGGAAGAAAATAAATAATTATATTAAAGCAATTCCCATTTTTGAAGAAGTGTTCATTCAAGAAGCAAATGTCTCTCCATTTTGTAGAAGTTACATTCTTGTGAATGAAAATTAAACCTCTTTCAAAAATCATACAGTAAGATATTCTCTACTCATCATGTATTAACCCTGACTGCAGCATCTTAATTGCAAAGAGGAAAGAACATTATAGCTGGTTTGTTAATTGTGATATTGATAATGATTTAAATTCTTCACAGGCTGTTCAAATTTCTAGTCTGAGGACTGTTTAATTTGTATTTGGTACATTTTGAATCACTCAGAGCATTTCTAAAAAAACCCCTTGTCTATGATTTCGCCATCTCTGAATCATTTCATTATCTCTTACAATGTTCTAGACCTTTCCTCTCCTGTGGCTTGATGTACAAGGGGAGGGCAGAATTCTAAAGTCTGTCAGACATTTTACATACTGTGCAAACTCTTAAGCCCGTTTATTGCAATAAATACTGCACTTGCAGATTGATGAAACATTTGGCTGTGGTAGCACTTAGCTAAGAAGTTAAGGGAATTTGGGAGCTAGCAGCTTTTGCACATTTAAAGTACTTGAAGTTCAACTATGATTTCTTGTTCTTTCCAGATTTTTTTAGTTGCTTCATCAATTTGTCTGTTGTTATAGATATTTTAGCAATAGCCTGCATGTTGTACGCACAGTACAATTTTTTTCTGAAATGAAAATCACCAAATACTTGTAACAGATAATTTGCCTTTTAATATTTTTTACAGCAACCCGCTATTCCAAAGTCACACTGCATTCATCTTAAGAAACCTTTAATGATACTGCATAACTCCTCAGCTGTGGAGCTCTACAATAGCTATTTGATGCACTATTTATGCACTGTTAATGGTTTTTTTTTTGTTTTGGTTTGGTTTTTTTTTTTTTTTTCATTAGAAGCTGTTATGCTTATTAGTCACCCTTAAGGAAACGCTTCAGGATTCTACAGTGCATTGGGGTGATATTTTTAAAGTGAATTCATGGACATTTTCGCTACCTGAAGCAAAGTCTCAGGGCATCACATAAGGGGAAGCATTGTAATTGGGCAATGATTATCTTGGGCTTATGAGGGCATATCTAATTTACCATACAAATAGTTTTTCATCCCTTTTTGCCCATCTCCTTCACCACTTGTCTCAATCTTTCTCAGCTATGTGGATCTTTTCTCCCACCTTTCACACCTACTCCTCCCATGCCTCCCAAACAAGGCACAGCACTTGTGTATCTATTTCCCTTTGTCCTCTGTTCCTCAACTACCTGTTCTGCTCTTCCCTCACACTTGCAAACGTCTACCTTTCAAGAAAGTAAGTGTAATTTAGGTGTAATGAATGATGACTCCAATGCTTTCTACTAATTCCACATTCTCTCCTATCTTTACCCAGAAAAAGTGATAGTTTGGACAGCCGTGTTTTTAGAGTATTTGTTTAGACAGGGGCCTGTTTTTAAAATAGATGCATTTCTGACAGCACACATTCCCAGAGGCAGGGTTTTGGCAGTGTCTTTATTTTGGAATATGGAGGTTAGTAAGATTAGAGCCTTTTCTTGGCACTTGTAGAAGTTTGCTCCTTAGCCTCAGGCTCACTCCAAATAAGCCATGCAAGGGTAGGCTTTATTCCTGCAGTCAAGACAATCTATTATGGCTCAGGAATGAAGCTGCCAGCCATAATCCTTACACTTTAGACTGACATGGCAGAGTTTTTTACCTTTTACCTGCTCACTTCTTTCAAAGGAGAGGAAAATGAAATCAGTGTTAAGTCTAGACCCTTGAAGTGCATCAACTCTGGTGGTGCCAAGGGTTAAAATGTTATTAAGATCCCAAGGTAGTTCCCATTGCCAGTCTGCTGTCTGACTTCAATATGGCTCAAAAGAGTTCCTTAAAAAATAAACCAGCTTTTCAGCTGATGGATAAGCTCTATGGCAAGCAGAAAATATTACAGTAATATTTTAAAACAAGTGTTTGCTCTCTGGCCTCAGAAGTTGTAATTAACCTGTGTGAGGCCAGAGCTGTGTATTATGAAAGAGTGAAAAGTATCTGTGCTGTCGGTAGAAAAGGCAACTCATGTATTTTACAGGCAGTACATTTTAAAGTACAGACTTCTAAGACTTTAATTTAAAAGAGAGTGGCATGATCTGTAACTGCAATATACTGCTGTAGACTACCTTTGCCATTCTCTGTATTACCTCTGTGGCTGCTTGTTCCTCAGTGGAATCTGAAAGAATAATACAGACAAATTTAATTTCTTGTTGTTTCACACTTCTGCACCACAATAATATGCGTAGCTAAAAGGTTAACAAGTATGCCCTGCTCACTTTCTTTTCATTGAAAAGATTTAACAGGTCATAGAAACCTTCTAAACCTCACTGTGCTCTTCAGATCATTATCAGTAATAATAATGTGCATTTTCCCTTTCAGTCTTTTTTTCTCTATGCCTCTCCTACTTTACTGTCACACTCAGCCTTTTTTATATCTTCTGTTAGGATGCTGCCTTCAATCCAGTCCCTCCAACAATTATTTTATGTGGGTTTGATTTTACATTATGGATTTAATGATGCATCAAAAAAGAATCATGGTAGGAGTGAATCATTCTAACTTCACTGGAGCTAAATATCCAAACAAGAATATGTATGAAGATTGAAACTACTTTCTCTCTATAGAAGGAAATGTTGAAATTACAGGATTCCTAGTTTATATGGTATCAAAAGAAGATAGAAAGGGCAGGTTCATGTAAGGGTAATGTAGAAGATTCAATAGGTTTTTCTCCCCTGGTTTTATTAAAAAATACTCCTATGAAAATGTATTTTGTATACCATTTTAAACATGAAAAAGTTAGAAGGTACCATCCACACTTCTGTAGAATTTCAAAAGAACAGTGAAATGTTTGCAGTCCTCTGGCAGGGTGAAGTTCTCCTGTCACTTAGATGCTCATTCTTAACAGAAATCAGGATACAATCCAAAGTGGAAGAAGCCAGACTGTACTTTTAAAATCTTGATTATTCATCCTTCTTCTTTTGAAATTAGCTTTCTGGAACCCCAAATGATATTAAATTCTACATACATGGTATGCCAAAATGCCTATTCCTTCTCAGGTCATTGAGCTGTAAGGGCCAGGAGTCTGGCTTCAGGCTGCAGCACAAGAGTCTGTGAGGTACATCCTCCCACACTTCTGCTTTACTACGTACCCAGTCATGGCAGGAGTTGCTTCCTTCCAGTGTCTGTAGGAATCATAACTGGGGAAAAACAAAGAATGTGAGGTTGTAGTGGTGATGGTCAGGAAGGGTGGTAGAAGGTGCATGAGCTGATCTCCTTTTGCTCAGGAGGTCAGGAAGGTGAGAAGAACCATAAGGACCCTGTCGACCCCAAAATTATGTCTCAGCATAGCAGACGTAATGGCTCTGAATAGTTCTTCTGTCTGTGCTTCACCCCAGGGATGCTGCTGACCTTTTTACTCCAGCCTTCTACCCTAACAAAGGGAGAAACTACTGCAGTAATTCTTTTAAAAAACCCAAACCAAAATCAAACCAAACTCAAATATTTTCATGGCCCTAAATTGATCTAAATATTAATTCAGCCTCTTTTGTCTTATTCTCTGAGTACCTCTTTTATTGCTTATGCAGGAAGACAGTAGGGGGATTAATTATAAGTTAAATGGAAAGAGCAGAATCATAATTTCAAAAGTACATTACTTAGTTTTAGTTTTCAAAATCAAATATCCATTAGAAATGGATATTGGGAAATTCAGAGTTCAAAATGTACATAACCTAAAAAATACCTCTCATTTTAATGTCAGTGTCTTATTAGCAAAGTATGAGATATGGCAACACACAAATTTCTACGTTGGGCATGATCAGCTGAAAGGAATGACTGATGCCTTTTCAAAACTCTCAGCTGTTGTGTTTCAGGATTTTATCTTCCAAAGATGGAAGGTGGAAGTATTCCAGTACTTGAGGAGGGAAACACAGGAGTGGAAGGGTCAACCAAGGTCAGAAATTCTAGATCAAACTACTCAACTTCAATATCTAAAAATAATCTGAGTATTTGCAAGTACCTGGATGGTTGCAAAGAAACTAGCACCAGGCAACATGGATTCGTTAAAAAACGACTAATTTCCATTATGACAGATTAACAGGCTTTGTTGTGAGTTACAAAGCCATAGAAGTCACTAATTTTCAATGTAGTAAGATATGTCTGTCTCTTTGGACATCTTCATAAATAAGCTAGGGAAACATATTCTAGGTTAAAGTATTAGAAGGTAGATGTAAGCCTCATTGATTGACTGTACTCAATGGAATCAGTGTTTACTGTAGAAAAGAATATATCCAGTGTATTCTGGGAGGGTCATTTTTAGGCTCATAAGAGAAACATAAATAATAGAATAAAGATTATACTTGCTAAAGGTGTAAACACATTAGAAGACAGGGCTACATTTTGAAATATTCTTGGAAAATCATAAGAAAAAATATTGATTCCACTGGATAAATGTAATATGGATAAGTGCAGTCTCCCATTTAAGCAGTGGTGATCAACTACAGAAGTTGTTTTTGGAGAACAAGTGGCAAGTTTTTTGGGAAAGGACATGAAGTTTCTAGCTGGTCTGAATAAGTCATCAACATCATTCTAATGTAATAAGCAGTGGGCACAACTAAAGGAATGCCTGTGACAAAAAAATTGTTTTCTTCTCTATCTAGCTAGGGGAGATAGAGATATAATTAAGAATGGAGCCAGTTTGAGGTAACACACCACAGAGTGTGTGGGGAAGAGCAGAGAG
>VWZN01000905.1:199458-234076 GCA_013396955.1 Regulus satrapa
GAGATGAGTTTTGAGTAGGCAAAAGACAGTTGCAAACTGCAAGAAGAACAGAATGATCTAGATGGCCTCTTGGGGGCCCTGTTTGCTTTATTTATGATGATTCTGGACAAAATCTCTGCAGGAGTTCCTTGTTCTTTGCAGTTTTTTAGTACAAATAGGATTACATGGGTTTGGTTTTAATAGTGTGTGCTTACACTCATCTGTGTGCTTTCAGGGTTACTCTTCAAAGATTTGGATTTTAATTCTTGGATTGAGATCCAGTTTTCAAAATACTGCTACTTTCATAAAAGAGAAAATGTAATTTCCAACTGATCCTATTTCTAGCTTACATTAAGGCAGTTTGATGGCTGTAGTAATTTAAGCTATTTGCATACAACCTTGTTAGAGCTTGATGGATCTTGAGGGGTTAAGGTTGTATATTAATTATCTGGAAAGTACATTATCTCTGATGAGAGAGTTGGTAATGGATAGCTGCTAATTGTTTGGATAAGAGAAGACCGTGAAGAATTTTAAGGGGGATAGAGGCAGCAAAATCAACAACTGGTAGAGGATTTTAAGGTATATTTTAAAAGAGTGGTAGGAATTAGAAACTCTTCTACACCCAAATTAAATGTAGCAACTCAGGAAAAAATGTGAGAGTCAGAATGGGTAAAGGATTACGAGGTTTTTTCCTTTGAGTTACAATGAGAAGGAAAGCTAGATATTGTGATGTTTAAATAATGTAATAATATGGTGTTACAGCCTCATGTGAATTGCTGAAACATTAATCTCAAACAGTTCTTACCCTTCCAATGAAATTATGTACATGCACAAGGGCATCATAGTTCAGCAGAGAAATCCTGAGGGGACTTGTTGAGACACTGTTCTGGTTTGGATGCAGGCTTTGAAGGGAGGAGAGAGGAAACAGGGAACACCATAAAATGAGTGAAACCACGTATGGCTTTATAGCTGGGTAGCAAGAGCTCCATTTTCCCCTACTCTGAGAGCAAGGAGAAGGACTGCAGGCTTGAAAGTAGCGAAGGAGATTTTATGATGTGTGTCAGTTACCCGTGGAGTTGATTGCCTGCTGCAGTGGTCACATCCTGATCACAGAGACTCGACATCCCTGATGAGACATGCCCTGAGGAATCTCTGTACATTAGTTTGTGGTCTCTTTTTGGCACACATCACCTCGTGGGATATGTGTGAACATCTCAGTTTGCTGGATAAGTATGTAGAGTTCCAGCTCCAACCTCCAGTCAATTAGTTCTTCTTCCTGCATTCTCTCTCCCACTTCCTTTTACTCATGTGACATCTCTTTTTTAACTCATTTTTTTCTTATACTTAAAATCACAGGCTACCAATTAATGGATGACTTTTAAAATGCCCTTAAAATCAGTTTATTTATTTATGCCCTTTGGTTGCTCAAAAATGAGTTTAATTCTCCTGCTAGCCTGTGATGTTAATATAGGTCATATTATTGTCCCTTCAGACCACAGCTAAGAGAAGCTAGGATTCTAACCCTCCCACTCACTGCTGCTCTGATCATGTGTCCTTGCACATTGCTTTTGCAACACCATTGTTTTCATAAGAATCCGGGATGTGAACATTTAGCCCTTTAGCTTGTGAAAAAATTAATTTTCCTCATCTGTGCATCATGTCCAACTGAATTTGTTATTTTCTTAGGGATTTTACACTGAAAGTCTCTGTAGTTCAAAAGTGTGATGCTGCATAATTTTCTTTCAATTTTGCTGTGCTACTTTTATTGCATACTCTTGGAAAAACCTGGATCACCTATAGTCAGACTACAGGGAATCAGGGTGGAAGTAGTAAAATCTAGTCTGTCAAGAAGGATCTTTACGAGTCAAACGCAGTGTGCCTTTCAGCTCCTTTCATGTGAAACGCCTCATTTTTTGCCTAGCTTGGTGAGAGTTTCTGTTTAGGCTGTTCAGTGTCATGCCTTGGCTGAAAAAAAAACAACCCAAACCCCTCTTGTTTCACAGTGGCTTAGACTCAGCACATTGTTTGTGTGCTGAAATGACAAACCTACTGCTCTGCACTCAACGCAGCAGTGCTGAGGGGTTGGGCACCGCGTTTTGTCGCGGGGCAGGTGCATGGCAGGGGCTGGCATCAAAACGGGGCTTCTTTACCCCACCTGTGTCACCAACAGCTCTGAACTGCTGCTTTCTGTTGTTAGGGTGACTTTAGCTGCCTGACACTGGCTGGTCCTTGGCTCCTGTTCACCTGCTATGAAGGTCTCTGTTGGAAAGCTTCGTTTAAGGTGAACAGTAAGGGGCAGTTGATCAAGGTGAAGAGGGAATGAGTAAAATCAAAACATAATGTTTTTTAGCTGTTAAGTATTTTCTTTAGCAACTTAATGCTTCTTCTTGTTGCGTAATAGGTACACAGAACTCCTACAGACCTAGGGCTATGTTTTCATGTTTCTGGCTGAAATAAAAACCTGATTCCAATTTATTTTCTTACAAGCTTTAGATAGATATTTCAGGGAATAATTATGGGAAAATCTAGCAACTAACATATCCTATTTTAATATACTTAAATATTTATGTATCAGAGATTCGGATGAATCAAGTAATATAAGACCAATAGACATTTTCCTTCTTTCTCCTAAAATTCATTTAATCCCTACAGCCCTTATGTGCAAAAAATTGTAGTATAGTGCACTTCTAAGAATTCTGCTGTTGGATTTCTTCTGCTTTATTTTTGCAGATAGTAGAAATTATTTTTCTTTTTTTCTCTTTTTTTATTGTGGTCAGCCATTTTCATAGAAGTTACTAAAAATATTTTGCAGTGAATACTTAATTTTAATCCTCTGTTAGCACTTCCCAAAAACGTGATCATTTTTTGTACCAATAAATCAAGATGCTTACTAGCATGGGTTCCCCAGAAACCTCTGATCTGAGGACCTCTGCCATTTTAACAAAACCTAGAGTATTTGTATTAGGCTGTATTTAAAGACTTGTAGTATAAGATGATCACTGTGACTGTATGCATAAAAAGTCATGTTTCCCTAAAGCAATTGAGTAAATGTTTGTGTAAGTAATTGGATTTGCAATTTGTTTAGTTTGTATGTGCCTTTGGGTATCACAGGAGAGTTAACCCTGCTGGCAGTCTTGCACGATGTGATGGTCTTAAGCTCTCATGAGATAGTCTAACATAAACTTCATAAAGTTGAGTTATAGACTTCTAAACATATTCTATTTTCCATCTTGGTTTGCAATGTTTTACTGAAATATTCTCTGGCACTTTAAAAAACATTTCTAACAAAAATAAAACACTAAACTTTATAAAAAAAAAATAAGATGTGTGCCAGTTTGGTTTGACAGCTGGACAGAAGTTAGTGCTGGATCTCATTTTATCTGAAGCATTTTGACCATCCATAAAGCGTAACTAAGTTTTACCCAGTTTTTTTCTTCTCAGCTAACTCCTAACTCTATAATACAGTGCATCCCCATACATCCTCTCTATCTGTTGCCAGCATGATTATATATAAAGCCTCAGCATTAAATTTTGAATTCTTTGATTTTGTTAAAGGGAGTGACAGAGTTACAAAGGAAAAAGTTTGTGGGAATACAATTCCTCTTCCCTTTAGAAAAGTGATTTTAAAATAGAAGTTACATTATTTTTCACTTTTTGCTATTAGTAGATCTCCTGGGTACAGTTACCTTGGAAACATCATATTCTAAAAGAATAAGAATATACAGAACATTTTTTTGCACCCATTGATAATGTCTGGAAAAATGATGCTGCTGATAGCAGTACAAAAACCATTCAGTTTAACTGAACCTGACCTCTAAAATAAAGCTTGGAAAAGAGAGTGGAATCTTGGTTTGGGATGTCTGTAGATGCTTTCCAACCTCCGTTTTTTAAGATGAACCAGTGACTTAAAGGAGAAGATTGTATTAATGATCTTGGCTTTATCAAGTGTATTAGCTTGAACAAGCTTTCCTTTCCTCTGGGATGTGGTGCATTACTCTAAACAGATCTTGACTCTCCCCAAATTCATAATGATAGCTGGGTATTGTAGGGACTTCAGCTGAAGACTGAATTTTCTCTGTAAGCATCTTTATTTAGCAATAATGGCAAATAAAAGGAAAACACTATGGAAGAACATTTGCTAAAGCCCAGCTCTCCAGCAGACCAAGCTCCAAGAAATGAACTGATGGGTTCCTTGTGCCTAAGCATCTTTAATCAGTTAATTTTGACAGGTCTTTGTATCTTGTACCATTTATTTCCTGAAGGTTGTTGCCTGCTCTTAAAAGTTTTATTCACTTATTAACTGATTTAGCCAAAAATGAAAGAGATAGTCTCTAGGTGTTAGAGCAGCACTTTGGCATTCAGTTCACATGAGACATCTTCAAATACTATATCAATAACGTTTTCCATCATGCACATCCTCATTATGCAATATGACTGGTGTCATTATGAGGATCCATGGTAATTCACTGCCAGATGATACACACGTTTCTCATGAGTCTATTATCTAGCAGTTTATCAATCATCATCTTAAGCAGCAATCCCTTCATTTGCAGCTCTTGATATTTTTCAGGTCAGTTCACCGTTGCCTTAACGTGCAGCCACAATTCCTTATTGTTCTCCAGCCTTTTTCCTCTATGAAAGCTCACTTCTGACAACAAAATTATTTAGATACCATGCCAATACAGGGTTTGTGTATATGTGTCTGGGTGCAAAACATGGACTGCAAGATGGGGGCACTGGCAGAGGTGAAAACACTGGCAGAGTGTGGGCATCCAGGACCGGCAGCTGGAAGATGAAACCAACTCCCTTCCCATGCACATGGGCCATCCTTCTCATTTGTGAACAGCTTCTGTTAGCAAGCAGGAGGACAGAGGAGAGGCAGAGATATATTTGTGCTGTCAGCAGCTGGAAGAGCCGCCCTGGATGGCGCCGGTCCGAACTGTTCTCCCGTGTCAGAGATCAGCGCGCTGTGCCACGCTCTTAAAAGCCCTGCTGGCCACGCTCCTGCCTGGCACTGACAGCTTGAGGGAGAAGTGACAAGGAATGTTTTATAGCAGCAAAGAATTATTCTGAACTGGGGGAATATTCAGCTCAGCAGCTCAGTGAGTATGCAGTTACATAATTAATGCCAAATAAGACAAAGCACGTATATATATTTATATATATAAATATCACAGAGGTGCAATAGCACAGTTCTACCTTTGTGAATCATCTTTCCTAGGTAGAACCATTATTTAAAGATTGTACAGATCATAAATTAAAGCAAATCAGTTGCTTGAAGATGGGGAGAAAGATAGCTTTTTTCATCTGCTTTAATTTAATGTTCTGGAAACTTCCTTTCCATTTCAAGTAGTTTATTCAAATTTAATCATGGGGGTGTCAGAGTATGAAAATGTCTAGTTATGATGTTGTTGGAGAATTTCAACTTTCACTTTAATGATACTCCTTGTGCCTGCATTGAAGTATCCATGGAAACAGTGTAGTAATTAATAAACTGTAGAGCTGTATAAAGTCTCTACCACAAATATGTTTCAGGGAGAAAAATCAAGAAGACACTTTTCATGTCAGGGTTGCACAGCTAAAGAGGACCTCTCTAAAGTCAATGGTTTGAGCCATAACTCAGTATATAAAATTTTTCAGTATTTTCTGACATAAAGAACTGAGAAAACCAGATCAGAACCATGAAATTCTCACCTTCCCAAGCAGATATCACAAAAACACCAGCCTGAATGTAAGTTTTCATGTGATCTATCAAGTATAAAGTTGGAGTCAAACTGATTCTATGAGATTTTTTTTTTAAAATCAGCAGATCATAGTGGAATAAATTAAGATAAATACTCTACTGGTACTTGCCTGGAGTAATTTTGTGTTCTTATTTAAGTCCAGCTAACTGAGGATGAATCAACTTGACCAAGGTAACACGATAAAAAAATGGTTATCTAAGTACTCTGGAGCTTACTTTCTAAGGCAAAGATTTTGTTACTGTTTTGCTTGTTTGGTGGGTATTTGTTGTTGTTTGTTTTTGTTTGGTTTGTTTTGGGTTTTTTGTGGTTTTTTTTAGGTTGGTTTGTCTGATTGTGGGGTTTTTTTTAAACACACCTTTAAGCATATGATTTTACTCAAGCTAAATGTCAAACCACTCTGATGTTCAAATAAGTGCAAAACCTTTATTTCTCTGTGTAGATGACATCCACCTGATGAACCACGTGCACACCAAGCCACCGCTGGTGGACTTTGCACATCCCCTGGCCACAGGATGAGCTTGGTCTGGAGGCAGCTCCCACCCTGTGCTGGTCATTATGCAGCAACAAATTGTCGAGTGAAATGCTTTTTGTTCCATAGTAGAAATGACAACTAGATTTTTTTTTTTTTTCCTCTAAAGAAAATCCCGTAAGAGCACAAAAGACCAAAATGAGATTGCCTCAGCATGGATGAGGTCTGCACAGCATGCCATGCCCTCGCTGGACATCTGTTCAGCGCTGCGCACTTCAGGGTTTCCAGCATGTGAGTGCATTTAGGATTGTCCATACTATCCTCTTTTTCTGTACAGTTTTAGCTCCAGTAAATGGCATTTTAAGGGATGCTTTCCTGCAGGGTCTGATTGCCTTTCTTAAATGGTACATAAATGAACTATCATTTCCTGGTAAAAAAACCAACCATGTATGTAATCTAGGTAATCAAATAAATCAGGTTTTTAAAATGCCAGAGGGATTACACGTAGCTCACAGTGAGAGATGAGGCATTGCTCTGGCACATTGCCTCTCTGCTTGAGCTTGGAAGTTCAAATAGTGTTATGCTATATTGGTGTCTGATAACTGACATTTCTGGTTTACTACTTAGTAACTTCTTAAACAAACTTTCTCTCCTCTGAAGAATGCCCCTATATGCTAAACGTCAACACATATTTCAAATAATCTTCTTTTCCAGTTACTGAGATAAGCTGCTTTTGAGATAGACCAGGTTAAAGGCGTTTTGGAGGAAATTTTGAACAAGATGAGCAGCACCTTCTCTTGAGCTCTCTGTATCAAAAATGGCTTTTCCAAATAACCTTAAATGCTGGCAAAATGAATTTAGCTGTCACAGTTCAAGGAGGCAGTATCAGAAGTAGAAATAACCTTTTCAAGGAGAGTTTCAAGGAGAAGGTACATTTGAGCTTATAATACAATGTATACTTCAACATTAGAGTAAGAAACAACTCCTGTGTTGCCTTAATATGTTTTTACCAAACAGTGTTAGACAGTAATTACTTATTTCCATTGAAATAACAGGCTGGACTCTTCAGTCTTCAATACCTTCAGATTATTTGAGCCCTGAAAGCTAGCATCTTAAAAATAGAAATAAAAATTATGACCTGACAGTTGCATCTATGTTCAACAGCCAGTACTCAAAAGTGAATGATCAGACAGGTCAAATACAATTGAGACTTAGACCAAAAGTGAAACTGCATTTCCCTTCAATAATAATAAGACAACACTTGCATATATAGTAGTGCTATACTGCTCAGGATATCTGACTGTAGTGTTTGGAGCCAACACAAACAGTGGGTTTTGTTGCAGATGGTCAGTCACGGGCAGTTTTCATAGTCTGACACACACCTGTAGCTGTGGCTAGGCCATGTGACCCCTGGACAGTCAGTGACAAAGGATTTAAAAAAAAGTTCCTGTTTCCCTCACCTTTCTGCAATCCATGTAGTCTCCTTGAGCTGGATATTCCTGTTTTCTCTCCCTGCTATTCAGGATACACACCCTTCTGAGAACCTGCTAATGGCCTCGTGAGCACAATTGAGCCATGGGCATGACTTCTGTTCTGCTCTAGACCCACTCCCTGCCTGGGCTGCACTCAGATTGATCAAGATGTGACCATCTGTGCTCACAGTCTTAGCCCTACAGGTTTCAACCTGTGCTTATGCTTTGTGCTTCCAAGGCTCCTGGCATTCTGCAATCAGTACTCTGCACAATTATTTTAAGGTCACTGGTAGTTCACTTGACACAGAAATGACTTCTTTAGCGTGTCTATGTACATTATTATCTGGACTACATGCTGCAACATCTGTCTAAAAATTATAAAGCTACTTGAAGACAAAGACCCTTATAACAATTCATTACTTGCTTACAGGATGTTTTTTGACAACGGAATATATTGTTTTTAGTTTACTTTTTAGTATTTTTGGTGAAATTATTTTGTTTTAATGAGCAGGGAGATGTGTTACTGCAGGCATAAACTGTCAATCTGGAGGACTCTCTGTCACACTGTAGCTGATCCAGGTTGGTAATCTTAATAGGAAATACCATGGCTAACTTGCCCTAACATATTGTAATATGATTTTCACTGCTGTTTACACGAGTGCATATTCAGAGCTATTAGATACTGATTTGTATAAAATAACAGAATCAGAGAATCACTAAAGAACTTCCAAGATCATCAAGGCCAACCATTAAATTTCTGGGTCTGCCACTAAACCATGTCTCCAAGCAACACATCTACAATGTGTGCTTTTCCTATGAAATTAAATTCTCTTGTTTGTATTTATAATATGCCTTTCTTTTTCACCCGTAATTCTTTCCTTATTACAAAATTCTCCTTTATATGTAATTTTCATAACTGTTTCAGGAGCTTTTCTTAACTTTTATTTACTTGCCCTTTCTCATGCCAGCATAAAACAGAAAGAATTTTATAATTGAAGTTACACTTTTTCAGGTGTTCCAGATAAAAAATAATCTTCATGGAAATTAACTTTTACTCTCAAAGTAAGTAAGAAATAATTTACATCCATTAGTTTTTTTGTTCTCATATCAAATTGATACAAGAAAAATGATATTTTAGAATTTGAACTGCCTAACAAGCTGATATCAATAGTCTTACATTTCTGTGTGTGGGTATACTCAGAAAAGTACAGTGCTTAATCCAAAATTACTTTAAGAGGAAGAGATTTTTTTCTGTATTGACATACAGTTCTTCCTAGTAACTTTACTATGCTTTAAAATTATGTCATTTCAACCTGGAGACTGTTTTACAATCTGTAAATATGAGCTTTTAAAAAAAGTTTTGAGAAAATATGTCACATATCTTCACATCTTCTATCAGGTTCTTGGGGAACTGAAAACACTTGATGTGAGGGCAGCTGTCTGTGTGGAATCCAACTGATTCTTTCCCAAACTATCTATGAAAGAAGTGTCTTGAAAAAGTGTAAGGTTGAAACTCTGTAGTATATATAAAGAGATGGGATGCTTCATGATAGTTACATTTCACTTTTCTCAAAAGCAGTTGTAGGACTTCTTCCTACCATGACCTCAGGAAATTTTTCTGAAGCGCTATATTGTGGAGGTAATTTTAAAAGGTTTTTTTTTGACTCTATTTACTTCTCTGTCTTTTAGTAATTCCCTGAAAAAAATTTTCAGCATCTGCTTTTGTATCCTGGGTGCTGAGGTGGGGTTTGTATTTATTCACAATATTGCTCTACATCAAAAGGCTTGGTGTGTAAAGTGTATTGTCCCTTTGCAAGTTGAGCTCTATATTTTCTTACAAACAAGAACTACCCAGTTGTTCATGCTCTGAGTTCCTGAGATAATTTCATGTCTCTAATCATCCCTCTTGATATTACCTTTATCCCTAAGCATCAAAGAACTATCTTCTACACTTGCAAATCAATTTCTAATTACTATTTTTTCTGATTAGATTTTGATTTCCTCAGAAGTTCTCAATTCTAGATTTCTTTTGCCTGTTTCAGTTTATTGTGTAGTACAACAGGACTAACAGAAACACATACACATACTGTTGCTATCACAGGATATTAATCCTACATAATTAAGTCTTAGATTTTGAGAGTGGGATAATTTTGGACATTACTCATGTGTCTTGAACTAATGAGTATTTGGCTAAGCTGATTGGTGAATTTGGATGTAATTATCCAATTATGCCTTGTTATGAAAATACAAAGTGCTCTTTTCAGAGTCTTTATAGATGACAAAATTAATTAATCTAATTTTACTGTTGCTTATTATACTATGAAAGGATTCACTGCCTATTGTTCATTTCGCTACATCTTCCTTTAATCTGTCATCACTGAAGTCCATAAATGCAACTTCCATGGCATGTATTTGGAATTTGAATTTGAAAAAGCCCATTTTCAGGTTCTGCAGAAAATGTGTCTTTTATATTGTCTTACTTTTCCTCATTAAAACCTTAGTCATAGATGTGAACAGCTTCTTAATAGTATCTTTTTCTAATAATTAATCAATGAATTGCAAGCCAAAGCCTCACAGCTGCATAATTTTCCCAGTTTCTGTTGGGCTATTTAATCACCACAGAATTGCACGGTCACTTAAAACTGGAAAGACCTTTCTGTGTAATTTCTCTCAAAGCTGTGCTGTGCATGTAGCTCTGTTTTGGGTGACCAACAACCTTTAATAAGAATCTCTGAGCTTCAAATTAGAAAGGCTGCACATGTGGTGAAAGTAATAGTTTCCCACCTGGCACGGTTTGATGATCTTTGCCAGTTACGCTCTCTTATGGCTGATCTTATGCCAGGCCCCCATTACTTCCTTAGGTCATCCCTGTCCTTTCACTCCCCTAGAAATAGTCTAAAATCCTTGATAAAGTTAAGATTTTCCTCTCCCCCTTCCCAAATCACTCTTTTTTCCCTCCCTTAAGAATTCAGAGGAAAATTGTAAGGCTAGAAATAGGTGGATATTAATTTAAAATGGATCTACAACCTGTTAGATGCAGTAGATTAACTCTAGCAGCAATGTAAGTGAATAGTAATTCAAATGATGTGAAAAACAAAGCCACATTGAACAAACAAGTACAATGAGTAATGCTCAGGCAATCAGTCTAAAAAAAACCAGGGTACTTTGTAGTCATGCAGAATCCATTCATTAAAATGGATCAGCCTGAGCTGTGGACTTTGCCACTAAAGAAATTATAAAGAAAAAGCAGTGTAATTTATCAATTTTAAACCACTAAATTTGTATCACTGACAATAAAAATCCACAAGCTTCATTTTCCAATTTGCAGATATAGAAACTTATTCAGTGATTCTTCATCCACAGTGCTTCAACAATAACTGACAAACCAGCTCATCAATATATAGTTAACAGCTTTAATTTGGTTTACTGATGTGTTAGATCTCTGTAGGCTTCTCTATCCTTTACACCAATTCGCATTTATCTCACATTTCTGCTGTTACAATGATTAGTACTGAGGCTCTTGCTACCCCACAGAGTACACTTCATCTTTCCCTTCTTAATGTACTGTTTATTTTGGGTTACAGTGAACTGGAAAAATAAAGTAATAAACATGAAATATATAATTAAAACTTTGCAGAAAGGTCAATGGATCAGCCTATTTACTCTGTAGAGGCCATAGAAATATAATTTTTTAGAAGAAATTGTTTTCAGTCTAGGTTCATGGACTGGCAACACTGCTGCCTTAGAAACTTGAGGTTCAGCGTTCTCCAGCTCTGTTTTTCAACAGAAGTGGAAAACCAAAAGATTTACACTCAAGAAAAGATATTTTCACAGGAACCATGCACTTAAAGTTTCAAAAACATTCTTCTTTCATGGATTATGATCATTAGTGTTGGAACTTTCCATATCCACTATACTCCCCTTTATTCTCACTGAATCTGCATCTTGTCCATTGAGCAATATTTTTTTTGGAGACAAGTGCAAGGGCTGATAGCAGCCCTTTAGTAAAGCCAGCATTTGACATCTAAAAAATCTGTGCTTACCACCTGTTCTTATTAGGAAAAGTAAAATATATAATCAGATCACACACATTCCCATTTGCAAATATTTACTGGAATAAAAAACAAAACACAGGTGTCATACATTAGGACTCTTGAAAAGCCATCATTTTTGGTACATTTATTGCAAAATATTAAGAGATTTGCTTTTGTTATATAAGACAAAGATGCTTGAGATATCAGAGGAAGTAGGGAGAATGAAGATTGTATTAAAAGATCTCTGGTCTAAATCCCTAAGCTCTTTTGCAGTTGATGCAGGGATGTGTACACTGTCCACATCACAGTGCTATTCAATAGCAGCACAGGCTGAGAATTACTTCCAGATACCTCAGCCAGGAATTTGCAGAAAATAGCAGTAGTGGGACTACACTGTTTTTAACTGCTGTTAACTGTAGATAACTGCTAATGAGAAAAATTGAAGTTGACAGGTGGTCTTGGTGCATCCTAGAGTAATATAGCCACATCTCTGATCCGTAACATTTAAATGTTGACACTGCCATATATTTAAGGGAAGTTTCTTTGTTCTGCTGCAAGCAACACAGCTTACTGATGTGAAAGTATTGATCAAATCCAGCCAAATTTCATCTGGGAAATGTGTTAAGGTCACAGTCTCTCCACCTCTTCTTCCCAGTGCTCAATGGGACTAAAGGAGCTACCAAAGACAAGAAACAGGTCCTCTGCTTTCTCTTCTGGCTCTATATGTTGGAGAACACTTTCATTAATGTAGCCTCTAAATTTTCTCAGTACTCGCAATCAGTTCTAGGTTGGTGAATCCAAATGTGGCATTTTGTCACTAAATCTTAAAAACCAATGGAAATACCAGGAGTAAGCCATTGGCAGTTAGAAGCTTAATTACAATGTGGGTCCAAGTGAGCTTTGTTAATCACGGGAAGCCATCTGAATATGATCACGTTCAAAGACAACAACCATCCATATACGATATCCTGGGTTTGAAATCAGCAGCAGTAGAACCCTGTGCTCAGTCCCAAACAAGTTGAATTGCCATCATGGGAGGAATAAAGTCAGTCGAATCCCTTGTAGTGCAAGAATGAACCTTCACTTACTGAGGTAAACAACTCCGGTATTCTGCATATTCTGGTATTTCATTGTGTTCTGCAGCAGAGCAGGGGATCATAGTGAGCAGGAGATGTTTCATGATCCAGGAATACTGCAGGAGGGTGCCGAGACCCATGTGGAGTCTTTGCTCTTAAGTGAAGATCAAGTTTATGACCACCTGAAGAACCAGAATGTGCATAAATCTATAGGACCCAGTGATGTGCATCCTAGAATCCTGAGAGAAATGGCTGACGTAGTTGCCAAGCCACTCTTTGTGTTATTTGAAAAGTCACAGCAGTCAGGTGAAGTCCCAGGTGACTGGAAAAGAGGAACATTGTACTCATCTTTAAAAAGGGTAAAAAGGAGGACCCTGGGAACCTCTGGCCTATCAGCCTCACCTCTGTGCCTTGGAAGATCATGGAACAGGTCCTCCTAGAAGCTATGCCAAGGCACATGAAGGACAGGACAGTGATTTGAGACCACCAGCACAGCTTTGCCAAGGGCAGGTCCTGCCTGACCAACCCAGTGGCCTTCTATGACTGCATCAGTAGACATGGGACGGGCTACAGATGTAATTTATCTGGACTGAGTAATGCCTTTGGCACTGTCCCTTATAACATCCCTCTCGCTAACTTGGACAGAGATGGATTTCTTGCATGGACTGTTAGGTGGAAGAGGAATCGATTGGACAGCTGCATCCAGAGAGTACTGGTCAACAGTGCAGAGTCATGATGGACACCAGTGATAAGTGATGTCCCTCAGGGGTCCAAACTGGCACCTATGTGATTTAATGTAGTCATGAATGACATAGACCCTCACCAAATTTGCAGATGACACCAAGGTAAGTGATCCTGATACCTGAAGGACATCCAGAGGGACCTGGACGAGCTCCAGAAGTGAGTCTGTGGGTATCTCATGAGG
This sequence comes from Regulus satrapa, assembly GCA_013396955.1. Taxonomy (NCBI): domain Eukaryota; kingdom Metazoa; phylum Chordata; class Aves; order Passeriformes; family Regulidae; genus Regulus; species Regulus satrapa. Next base: position 213,158 of record VWZN01000905.1, read on the forward strand.
TTTAACAAGTGTGAGGTTCTGCACCTGGGTTTGGTTTAAGCCCTGGTACCAACAAAGGCTGGGTGGTGAACAGGTTAAGAGGAGCCCAGGGGAGATGAACTGGGGCTGATGGATGAGAGGCTGGACATGACCCGGCCAAGTGCACTTGCATCCCAGAAGGTCAAATGCATCCTGGGCTGCATCAAAGCAGTGTGGGCAGCAGGGCCAGGAAGGGGATTCTCTCCTCTGTTCCACTCTGGTGAGACCCCACTTGAAGTGCTGCATCCAGCTCCTGGTCCCCAGTACAGGACCTGTTGGAGCAGATCCAGAGGAGGCCACCAAGAAGATCATAGAGCTGGAGGATCTCTCCTGTGAGAAAAGGCTGAGAGGGCTGGGTTTGTTCAGCCTGGAAAAGAGCTTTTAAGGTGAGATAATTGCAGTCTTTCAGCACCTGTAGGGAGCCTAGAAGAAAGATGGAGACACTGTATACAAGAGCATGCAGTGACAGAATAAGGGGCAATGGCTTCAAATTGAAAGAGAATAGGTTTAGATTAAATATTAGGGAAAAATTATTTTCTGTGAGTTGGGCGAAGCAAACCAGAGAGGTGGGGCTGCTGAAGGAGTCCTCAGTGTGGGTGTAGAGGGGAGCAGAAAAGGAGGAGACGGACGCAGGTTTCTTTTAAAGTTCCACTAACTGTTTGCTCAAAGGCAGAATCCACAAATAGTATTAACTGATGCCAAAGTACTGGTGAGAGACACGTCAGAAACACTCACTATAGATGAGAATCTTACATGGTTTGTCTATGATTTATTATCTGCCAAAGTTGTTTTATATAGCTGCTCTTAAAAAATAATAACCTTAGGCTTAATACTGGAGAAATATGCATTTTGTGTGGAACTGTGTGTGTGTAGACACATATCCTTTTATATATCCGTTCCTCACAGGAGATGTTCAATGGGTCACTTTTATTGGCCATTAGGAAAGCAAACCACACAGGAAAGGGTATTCCAATCCATCGCCCCATTCGAGTATTTCTGTTTTTCAGGTCCTCAGAATAATGACCTCTGGTTTAGAATACTGTCAGCATTGTGTGTATACTGACACTGATAACTACTTTAGGCAGCTTTTAATGCAGTCTAGTAAACTGGATAAGTTGAATTTTAAGAATAAAACTTGTGACTCTCACCCCTCCCTCACCCTGAAAACACTTTTAAATTCAGTTGTCTCAAAGCCTTGTTGTGTGTTTGTTTTGGTTTTCTGTTGTTTGATTTCTCACAGAACATTGTAAAGTTTATGTAATTTTGGGCCTAGCAGTTAATGTGTCCCCTGCAGGCAGGCTCCATATGAATTAGAAAGAAATTCAATTACTGAGTTACTGATAACTTATCTCAACAGAATGCAAATGGATTAAGATGGCTAAGTGCTCACTTGCTTATAAATGTACCATTTAACTAGAAAACATGCTCTTTAAGAAATGCAATGACACAAAAGCTATTTTTATGTTTTATACTTCTAGGGGTTTATATCTTTTATATTATACCACTTACAATTCAAACTATAGTAGTCTCTATTACAAAACAATTAGAATGAAAACAATAAAAGAAATTAATTTTATTTCCCAAACAGAGACAGTGGATATATTTCCTCTTAGAAAAAGATTAATAACCCTTTTGATAAAAAAGTTAGACATTTTATACATATAGATTTATTTTTCTAGGACATTAATACTGAATTTTTTACTAAAGTCTTCAGTTTCTGTAAAATAGGGTCATCTCTATGCATGATCATTATTTATTATACATGGAAAAATGAGCTAATTTAATTTACCTGTTTAAAAATATCCCCTTATTTATACAGTTTTCGTGCTGATGTTAATTTTATATATATACAGAAATTGGTCTGTGTGTGTTTCTCATCTTCAAAACCAGTGGAGGCATATGTTTATTAACATATTATTAGTTAATGAATTAGCCCATGTTTCTCTATGGGCTTAGAGAATATTCATAGTGCATGTAATGTATACAGCTGTAGGCTCTTCACTGATGCATTTCCTTCCCAAGGAAAAAGAAAAAGAGAATACTGTTCTCTGTTTTATAGTTATCACATAAGAAACTGACTATCATGTAATTTTGGGAAACTGGTTAGATGGGGATTAAAACATAAAGACTAAGTTCACTACTACTTTTGATCTCAAAACTTATGCTTTAGTCTGAAAAGCTATATATTTTTAACAAGAAAATAATAATAATAATAAAAACTATTAAAAACCCCTTTGTTTGTGCCTTGAATAATCACACTATGAAGTCATCATACCAGTGCTGCCAATTGAATTAGTGTTTTATTACAGTAATAAATGCTAGATAAATATGCAACTTTTGTAGGCTGAAGGAGCTAATTTATCTTCTTTATACTGAATAGCTATAAATATAATCATTGAAATAATTGGCATGAATCTGGATACATGATTCATTTCAGTGGACCTTTAAAAGCAAATTTGTTAAGAAATATTCCTGTGTAACTTTTATAAAACTGGTATTTCTTCAGATCATAAACCATTTTTTTCTTTTTCGCAGCAGTGAAGACATTAAATATGACTTGTAGTTGTGGGGTTAGAAGAATGACTTTCATAAAAGTGTTTTTATGAAATAAGTTTGAAAGAGAAGTAATGAATGATATATATCTGGTGTCACTACCACAGCTTATTATTATTACTGGATTTTTCAGGATGTGCAAAACGCATTTGAAAACCAATATCCTGGGATTGGGTCTTAGTCCTACAATGTATAGTGCTTTACAACCCTGTCAAAAAAAGACATTCATATATATATTTAGTCATAAATATGTAAATATTCCAGTTAGGTTATAGTCAGGACCTGCCCACAGCTGCCTGAAACACAACCAACCAGAGGGATGTCAGTGTGAATGAGAGGCTCAGTGACAGCGGGTGGGCTCTGCCCAGGACCCCATCTGTGCAGGCAGTGTAGGCTGCACGCCCCACGCCTCATCTCCAGCTCCTTGCAGCCGCACAGAGACAGCTGGGAGCCTGGCTGTGGTGGTCAGTTCAGCAAAAGCTGGCAGCCTGATGGATTCAGTAAGGGCTGGACCAGGAAAGTCAGGAATGAGACTTTAAATTAGCAGTTTACACGATGGTATGATTTTTTCTTTGTTTTCTTCCTTAAACCAAAGATCTCAATCTACTGAGGCTCTGTAGCATAATAACTATGTAAGAACAGCAAGTCCTGCACTTCAATAGAGATTATATCACGTTTAAACCAGCTGGAACTTCCAGTACCAACCTAGTGGTGGATTATGCCTAAGGTATCCTACACATTATAGGAACAAGTTCTCAGAGCAAAAAATGTTTCTGCACATGAATAAATTCAGGGTACATGCTATGGTGTTGACACCACGTTTATTTTCATTCTTGCTTCAGAAGCATTTTATGAGTCATTTAACATCTGGAATAATAGCAAACCTACCACACTCACATACTCCTTTGCCAGCTTGATGGGTCTGTGAGAGAAGATGCAGCTTAGTACCCACAGCAAAGCTGCACGGCCAGTTGAAACACTGAGGCGTGCTGCAGTTCTCCTTGCTTGAGAAAGTCCAAGAGAGTAGACAGCTTTTTTAAAAATACTAAAAAAAAAAGATAGCAAAGAGATAAACTTCTTAAATATTTATGGCTTTAGTTTGGTAGATTTTTGTTGGCTTCTTTTTCTCTACTTTCTCATTCTTCCCTTTCTTTGTAAAACTAGCACGGTCTAGCCCATGAGGATTCATATACCTTCTGTTAAACTTTCTCAGTTCGAGTGAAAACTAACAGTATATGCATCCTGGGGTATTTTTTTGAAACCATGCCAAAGAGAAGCCTATTTTCTGGGACTTTCTGTATTGTATTTTGTCACGTAAACAAACCAACAAAAATGTACCTGTAGGCTGCACACCATCAGGAGTTTGGACCATGTCTTAAGTTAAGAAGTTCATGCCTTTGGTCAGCTGTGTCTGGAAGTAATGTTATCACAGCTTCAGATGTTCTTATCAGGAATGTCCATAAAGGCCCGAGGTTTATGTCCAAAAAGGACACAGAGGAGTCCTGCAACTTTATTCTAATAAAGGGAGAGACTCCCCTGAAGCAGATGCTTGTGGGGTTTTCTCCCTTGAGGTTTCTCCCTCTTTATCCTCAATTCACCTTGCCCTCTTCCTTTCCCCATTGCTGAGGGTACTAGGAAGGTACAGCCATCCCAAACCACCTACCACATATCCCCCTTGGAACCTACTCTTTTACCCCAAAGCTCAGAAACTCCAGCTTGTGCAGAGCCTTGTCTGTTTCAGGAGCCATGCTCTCTGGGCTCTGCAACAAACCTGCTGCCCAAAGCTGGTAGAGACCCATTTCAAAGACGTTAACACCCACACCTTCACCCATCAAATTGTTTGTAAAGACATTAGCTTTCCTCTCATTCTGAATAATATTACCAGTGAAGATGCCAATTAACATTACAATTTTAGTATCTAAAGCACCTACAAACTGTGATTCTGATGATTTAATACTGAAGTTGCTGTCCAGAGTACAAGATCTTGTAATAAAAAGTACTGACTCAGAAATGGCAGTTCAAGGACAACATTAATGTCTTCTCTGAAATTTTCCTCATTTAATAGCTCCAACAAAAGATTGTCTAAAGTTTTAAAAAATCAGTATTAACTTGTTTGTTCATCCCAAATTTGGCTTACTTTTATGTGACAACAATGGAAAGAAAGCTAAAAAAAGCAATGGTATGCTGAGAAAAGTTCCATCTGTAATTCCACTCCAAATGTAGTCAGTGCCAAGTTACTTCTGTTTTTCTCAAAGGTACCTTCAGCAGTACTAATCAAGAAAATGCAACTTTTGCTGCCAAGGATAATTAAATTTTTCTATAGCCAAGAGAAGACATTCATTGATGCTGTGCCAAAACAAGATGTGCTTCTAATTAGTGAAGTTTTCCACTGTTACAGGAATTGTTTTAAATACATGTACCTGAAAGCACACAGTTCTCATGGGCTGTCTTTTACTATGTTAAGACCATACCAGATACATTTGTTGATCATAAAGATCTATTTCTATAAAGGAACATCACTTGATCCTATAGCACCAAATGAATTTCAAATGTTTCTTAAAAAAATACCACCTACTAAAACTTGCCAGTAAATAAAACCCCAAAATCTTTGATGCCTGTGGAAGCAGCAGATTTCACTAAAACAAAACTACATACACCACAAAAAACTGCTCCAAGTTATTTCTTAGAGTAAAATGTAAGATGAAATTATTATTTTGTTACAATTTTCAAATAATTGAGTAGGGAAAGACTCTGAAGCCAGGAAAGGAAAATCCTAGTGCACACAAATATCTTTGTGAGTTGCAAAGTTCATCAACCCTGCTAGTTGATCTAAATTAATCTAAAACTATGGTGAAGATATTTTTGATATTTATAACATTGGAAGGAAACTAAAAGAACTTTCAAAACCAGAGAAGCAGATAGAAACAGATCTTTATGATCAACAAATATATCTGGGATGGTCTTATAGTAAAAGACATCTTGAGAGAACTGTGTGCTTTCAGGTACATGTATTTTAAAAAAAAATCCTGCATTGTAGCAGTGGAAAACTTCAATAATATTAAAATTTGACAGTGTTAAAGCTTTTAAAATATTTATATTCACAATTTCTTTAATAGAAATATTCAACTTTGATAATTTAAAGGGATAATGATCTTGAAAGACAGAAATGGATGAGATGGTAAGAATGGTAAGAAATCTTGAAGGAACCTCTCTAAAGGTGGAAAATTCCTTTTTGTTAGAAACTGGTCTCCAGCAGTGTTATTAGAATATTTATAGTGCTACATATGTCCCTACAATAAACATTTGCTGCACTACTGTGGTTTTTTTTTTCCTCTAAAAAGCCAAGTGCTATAAATTTCTAAAGGATGTGATGTTGTACTTTATTACTGTGTAAGCAGCTCAGGAATGCAGGGTAAATGCAGTTATCAAAAGAACCAATTTTTAAAAATCAACAATATCAAACACTTAACAAGGATAAACTCAGTGTAGATGAAGAAAATATTTAACTAATAATTTTCAGTATAGGCCCTTTTTCTTGAGGGAGTTAACACACAGGGATCGGGGGTGGTTATAGAAGGCAGTGTAGTCAAAGCACATCTTTAAACCTTTTGCTCACCTTTGTAAGGAATTCAACTTTCCATTAATCTTGAAACAATATCTAAATATGCCCTATGATATATGCAGCTGGATCAGTAATTTATATATAAACAATACAGCCATTAAATTACTTCAATTTAGCAAAGCCTTGACGAAATTCACTCTGAATATTTAAGTATCTTGCCAAAACTTCTAGTGACTTTTGGGGGAGCTAGTGGAAAATTGGTGAGTTCCTTGAAAAATAAAGTAGCTGTAGTTTAGAACTTCTCCCCAGTTTGGAGGGTTAGATGGGAGAGAATATTAGTCCCTGGAAATTACAAATCCATCTATTTTGTTTTGTTCATTTAGGAGATACTTGAACAAATTACTAAGCAACCTACAAATGTATGGAAAATAAGTAAAAGCAAGCCTTGATTTGTTCTTGAAAAATCGATCTGATTTTCTTATTTGACATAATAATTTGGCTAATAAAAGAGAGAGAAATAATAGATATTATGGATTTTGACATCTTCATGAGCAAAGTAAATTAATACAGTCTGGGGTAAAATTACCGTTTTGTGGAGTGATGGATCAATAAGCACTGTGTAGCAGGGAAGGAATTAACTCCAACAGCAATTAAGGATGTAAAGCTATAGAGGCCCACCTACAGAAAAAGTACTGGCAGATGAGTAGGAAGGGAAGAAAGCTGTCTGGAAAAATCTAATCTGTGGGTAGGGTTGCTAAGGAGGTCAGATGCAGACTTGTCAAGGGAAAAAAAGACAACCTCTCAAGCTGTTAATTGAAAAGTCCTCATGAACTGAGTAGGACCAGTATATGTCAACAGTAATAGGCAGTGGCAGTGCCTGGGTGTGAGTTTCTGGGATGGGATGGGTAGAAAACATTAAACCTTTACGTTGCTTCTTAAAAACCCTTACACTGCAGCTTGCTGTATCTGTGCTGATGGTTATGGAAGGTCTGTTCAGATTTCTCAACCACAGCCATACAATTGTTAGAGGATTACAACAGCAATGCTAATATGTGACTATAGCCCAAAAAAATGTCTTGGTGCTGGTCACCCAGCAGAACTGATTGAGGGTGAGGACAGGCAGACTACAGGCTGGCTGAAATGGCATAGGAGGGTGGCCCTCAAGTGTCACAGAAGGATAGAATGGTTTGGGTTGGAAGGACCCTTAAAGATCATCTGCTTCTAACACCCTTGGCATGGTCAGGGACACCTAATAGAAGGAGTAATGCCTGAGGATTTTGTCTTATATAGGATTCTGAACTTCACACTTGATATTACATGGGGCCGATATTCTTGGTGCTTTTCTTAATGCCAGTGGTCATATTAGAAAGTCTCAGCTTTTCAGTTTGGAACTGGCTGTTATAACTTCTGCTACTCTGGACATAATATACCTTTCTTGGAATAGGCTAAAACCAGCTAAATCAGTCCTGAGATGATGAGTTTAGCTGGTTTAAAGAGACCCCCCTGGGGCATTTGTGTGAGGGAAGGCAGCAGTTTCACCAATACTGTTCTGAAAATCTGAGTAATGGAGAATTGTCTTGCTATGAATTACACTGTCATCACTTAAAAGAGTGATATAATGATATGGCATCTTGGCAGTTTGAAGGTGTTCTCTGGGATAGAAGACCAGTCCCACAAGCAGTCTCCTGGATGATGATGGAGCTAGCAGCAAACTCCTGATCCTGATGTAGTCTTCTATCAATAAGTGGGAGGCAAAGAAATTTTCAAATACAGAGAGGTAGGTGGATTGTACTCTGGTCATTTTTTCATTCACATCAAACCACATCGGGAGTTAAGTTAAAGGTTAAAAGAAAATAGGTGTGCAAGAAAAAAAATACAGAATATATAGGAGTAGCTTCAATTTTTAAACACTGACATGAGTAAGAAGTCATGTTTAACAAGCAAAATCTCTAAGTATCCTGAGGAGACATAATGTCTTAAAGATATTAATTCTGAATTGTAACTTTTCCTGTGAATCTTGTGATCGCTCTATAAATGCCTCTGCACATTCTGCCAGTAAGAATAAAATGGTGGAAGCAAAGGCCTGGCTCTTTCTCAAGTGCTTAGTCTTGCTTATTCCCACTAGCTGAGTGCTAATAAGTAGACACTTCTGTTTTGCTACATTGCCTACTAATTACCCTGCACATGTCAGGAAGCTGAATGGTTCTTGTTGTCTGATCTATTCAGTCTGTACTGACTAATTCTGTTCTAACATAAACTGTATGCAAGCCAAATGCTGTTCAAGACTCTTCTGCTAAGCATGTAGGCCTTATGCAGTGAGAAACACCAGAGAAAAGAAAAATAATACCTAAGAAATTAAATTAAACCTCTCTAGCATAAGAAACAACAAGTATGTAAATGGGACCATATTTCAGAAGAGAGAAAACAGTTAGTTATAGCCAAATTATCCCATTCTTATTCTGGGAAAAAATTATATTGGTCTGTAGGTAATAAGCATTAGTAAGAAAATAACTCTGAACACGTTATAGATATGAATAGGTTGTGTTTTAAAATGTTATGAACCCAGCACTAGAAGATATAAACTCTCAGAGTCAGAGCTATTCACCTGCTGGGCTCTATTAAAACATCTGTTAACCCTTTACAGATCAATGGAGGTTTTACAGTAGAGTGTAGTTCCATGACACATAAAATAACATACATAATATATCTTCTACAAAACACAGCTCTTGGAAGACAGCACACCTAAGAAATAGCAGAGAGGTTTTAAAGATGAATGCCACACAGATCCAGATCACTGAATGACAGCTTTTAATACAATTACATTATAAATCTATGTTTAAATTTCAACATTCAGTCCATATATTTAAAGTATTCTTATCTTTACAAAGAAACTTGGGTTTATGCACCTCTCCAGATAAAGAACCAAAAGCCAATGGCTGTTTTATGAACAAAAGTGGAGTTCATCTTTAACTTAGACTCATTGCTTTGCAGTTGTTCACTGTGCAATAGAAATATAAGAAAATGATGTTCTATAAATTAATGCAGACTTTGATCCCATACTGGAGTGTATCAGAAATAACTCAGTGTTATGCAAACAATGGAACAACTACATGGATGGAAGGGATGAGAATGTGAGAGGAAGAAAAATAGCAGGTATTTTCAATGAGAAAACTTGTTGATAAATGCCCTGGAATGCCAAAAAATAGCAGAGATGTGAGCAAAAATGTTAAGATTCAAATACACATGTGCTTATTATTATTTGTTGGAACATTGGGGCTATTTAAAAATGCTATACATCGTCAGAACAATTAATTAAAATAATACTTTTTTGTTGGAGCTGGATACTTTTAAGGGAATTTAAATATCAAAAAAGAAAGTTAACAGGTTTGATACTATTGTTTGTGTTGAAAGTTTTTTTCATTAGCTCAGATATTTGTGTGAAACACAAAACCCCTTTTTGGCCTTGGAGTATTAATTACCACAGTTGCGAGTCTAGGCTGGATAAATAAGCTTACAAATGGATAAAATGAAAGCTTCACCTTTGCAGATAGTATTCAGTCTTCTAGACTAAAGCCTTTCAAACCTGATGAAACATGGTATGTAGCAGAATCCATTCAGGAGGTAATTAGTATTGAGGTTGCATTTAATTGTTGTATTACTTTCTACAGTTCTCAGAAAACAATTAATTCAGTTTGATTTTTGTGATGTTTTCAAGGAACACACTTCTAAATAAGCCAGAAAAAAATAAGAAAAAAATAATAAAAATATGCTTTTGCACAAAAATGTATTATACTGTCAGATAAAGGTGTTCAAGTTTAGAGATATGTATGGTATATTTTTGAGACTGAGGTGATATTTAATCTCACTAGTAATTTTGTGTGTGATCTATACAGCATTTTCAGACAACTGTGGTTTCAATTTTATCCAAATCAAATGTGGCCTAATCTCAGAATATGTTTAGTACTATGCCTCAGACATTTCATCCTGTCCTTCATCAAATTCTTTTGACTTCACAGACACTTCTTGATCTTTTTGAAGACAGTCCAATCCTCAAACATCTTTCCCAATTGCATTAATTATTACTAGATAATCAACAGTGCAATGATATCAATTTCTGTAACATGCATCCATCAGGACCCTGGGATTTCTGTGGCAAATTTACTGAAGTATTCTCTATTCTGCATCACATTGATAACCAGCATGGATTATTTTCGTCTGCCTGCACAATTTCATAGAGTTGTGTCATTATTTATCTACTCTGCAATGTATCCACAAAATTTAAAGTGTCCTGGAACTCATCAGTCATGGATTTTCTTCAGTGTTGTCATATGTGGTTTTATCACAGCAATATTCACAAAGAATTCTGCTACATACCTACTTGAACTTTCTGCTAGACTGTTTTTGTTCTCCTCCAAACCTCTGACTCTACCCCTCAGTTTCCTTTTCTAGTTCTTTGTTATCTCAAACACAAGTTGATCAAATTCTGCAGCCTTCAGCATCCCAGGCCTTGCTTTCTCTTATATGTGGGACAAGTTTTCTTTTTATTGCTCATCCATCATCCACTTGCCAAGTTTTCAAACAAGCACTTAGGCAGTTTTTCTGCATGGCTCTCCTGCTTTGGAGGAGCTCCCTAAAGATTTCTAATAAACATCTATTTATGTCCCTCCACTGTCCTCTATCCTCTCAGTACATCCTTAGGGTGAGCCCAAGACAAGCCTCTTGTTTCCAGCTCTTTCTTTCTTACTGTCTTACACACACACAGACTACATGCTTGTTCAGTGCCCACCATGATCAGATTTTAGGATAATTGGAATGAACACACAAGCAGTGCTAGTGAGATGAAAGAGTATGGATTCATAGCTATTAACATCACTTTAAAAGAAAGCAGCTTGAGGGAGGACAGAGTGCTGTGCCACAGGTGGAAGTGATTAGGACTGAGCACCTATCCTGGTGACAGTTCCAGTTACACCATTTTCTGGGCTTCATCATAAGCACAGAGGGCTTTTTGCAGCAGGTACCTGAAATTTATGGATTCCATTAAATCTCTAATTTGTATTTTTCCTATAAGATAAATGCATAGCAGAGATGCAAAACTGAAACTGGTGTTTTTCTGGCTTACTGTGCCTTGGTTGGCATTGATATGTTGAAGAGCAATGCAAAGGACTTGTGAACACAGAATGTTCACCTGGTGTGATGCTCAGGTACCGCAGAAATGGGGATCTTAATACAGCTGTGGCCTTCTCACCTCCTTCAGCAAATCCACCCCTGTTCACGAAACTATTTAAGGGAAAGAGTGTCAGGAGCTAACTCTGTCTATGGTGTAAAACAGTCTGTGGGTATTCCAGGAAAATGAATGTGAGCTTTGCTAGAATAAGGTGCAGTTACAGAATATTGCTGAGTCAATATTCTTCTTATTACACCCAAAGTACACATCAAATACTACTTGCAAAATGCTTTATTGCTACTAAACACGTGCTATTGTAAATGTTGATAATATACATTGTTATATTTTCCTTTCCATGGTGACATTTTTTACTTATAAGGCGCTAAAACTTGACTTTTATAAATAACACACGTTCAAGAGTGTATCATAACTCTCAAAATATATAGGGGCTTTATAATTACACAAAAAAATTTGATAAGTTATTTGGATTTGCTATGAACATGAGCATGATAATGCAAATGTTTTAATCAATGCACCTTTCAAAGGAGTCCCATTTGGGAAAATGCAAAAGCCATATCTTGCAGTCAGTAATAAATATTTCATTAAATTATCTCTAATTTAACTTCCACTCCAATTGGCAAACCTCTAGTGGTATGTACTTTTTTCCTCTTGATTTTATTGCACTGGTAACATGCAATCATCTCACAGCCCTTTCCCTTCTGATCTCTGGTATATTGTCTCACCTTAGATTAATCTTTTAGTCATTATCTCATTTAAGTAGATAATATTTATCAGCTTAAAGCAACCTGAGTAGAAGAACATGAGCTTACATTTAGCATTCAGAAACGTTTCTGTATCAACAAGAAAGAAATTTGACAAAAATATATGATCTAAATTATTCTCTTTATGCATGAAAATGCATGGTGTTTTTACTGACATAATTAAATTGCCCACATTCCTGACTTTTTCCTAATGAAAAAGTAAACCCTTCAGTGTTTAGATGATTAGATGATTTAGATTTTTAGATTATTTGCTATGTTGATTTAAAGCAGAGAATCCAGTAGTACCTACTCAGGCGTTTACTCTTGTGGAACATATACAGAATTAAATCAGTGCCATAGCTTCTCAGCACTGAGAGAGAGATTTCATAGAGATTTTTTTATTTTCGTGTTTTAAGTGCTCCTTTTGAGTGCTTGCATTTGTATATACTATTATGGTGAATAGGAAAAATTCTGTTTATAGTCTCATCCAGCTATGGAAAGAAATACTGTGTTCAGATTTCAAACTTGTCAAGTTTTTTGATACATAAACAACAAGTTTTTTTCAATGCTTTAATGTTTTCTAAGAAGATAGCAAAGGTTTCTAGATGCTTTTGCAAATTAGTAACTACTGATCCTGAAGCCAGATTTTTGATTGGTAGGTAAGAGTTGCTGCTTTTTTGGTGCCTATTACAGCATTTGCACCTTAGGCTATAGGTCCTACACTGAGACATACCTGTCACTTTGAGAGGTAATTTATGACTACCATTGCATTATAATTTTAGGAGAACTTTTTCTGATACTGCTGTAACATCAGCTTGTCATTTAGCTTCTTGATTAGCTGTTCATCTTGAGAGAAGAATACTGTATATTTTCAATTTAGGAAATGGCAAGCAAAAATTCCAGACACTAAACCCCAAATTCTACACTACAAATTCCAGAATGCTGCTTCAGGAGACACACAATATTTTATATAGCTGTGCTTACGTAATATTATTTCAGAATCTAGTAGTTGTTAGAAAGATGTAATTATTGTTATAACTTACTTGCATTACCCAAATTAGGTTGCACGTATAAACGAAATATAGAAGAAAATCCAGAGTATATCTTCTTGAGCAAAGCAAAACTGTAAGTTTAGTGGACATTTGGTTTTACAGTTGTTTGCGTCTGTGCTAAAGAACAATGTTTAATCATGAAAAAAAAATCCAGTTTCTTCTCTTCATCTGATCAGATTTCCCCTGCATCTGTAGGTTTAAAGCTGAGATGAGAGTTGGATGCAAGTCTGTGACTTTCTGCATGTTCTGATGGAAGGTTATTATGCATAAAGTGAAAACAGTAAGCTCCCTAAATTGTTGTTCTAACAAAAGATTGAGCACCCATTGCCTGGAACAAGTCTCATTCCCTTTTATATGGAATAATTTTTATAGCATTGTTAAACTAGCTTGAGTAAAATGACTATTGTTTTTGACTGATAAGACAATGTTAGTTTAATTTATTATATCTACTTGTTTATTACAGTCACATTATGAAGATGACATTTATGTATCAGCTTTGATTTGAGCAAATAACTTTGACATTCAGCAACAAAAGGTCAACCTCTCAATTTTGCTTTGAGGTTTAGAATTCTATTGTTCAAATAAAAACTTTCTCCTCTTTACCTGCATCCAGTTTTGTACTACAGGATAGGAATAGCCAGGTGAAATAAAAAAGAATTGCATGCATCTGGTGGTGGGACAGTCGTGTGCTTCCTATAATTTGCCAATTCTCCTTTAATACCAAGAAAAGGAGACATTACAATCAGATTTAGCAAAGGGGAAAAGCCATCAATGCCCATTGTGTATGTATGAAAACTGGCTTTGACATTTTTCTTTCCATTTTTATAATGCTCTTTTCACAGACAAGTTCTCATATGAAATACTTCTCTCACTCTATCCACATTAAAAAATACTTGTGTCCTGAATAATTAAAAAGTCTATTGTAATCTCCTTTCCATAATATCCTATGCACTGCAAAAATGTCACATATCACTTTGTAAAAACAATTAAAAATATAAGAGAAGCAGATGGTATGGCAGTTTGAAGGTGGTAGACTGGAAAAAGATGCTGAGTTCATTCATGGGGTTGCCTTCTTCAATTAAAAAAGATGCCTTGTTAATCCCAGTGATCTCCGTAGGACTGATGATCTCACGCTTCACATTTAAATATGCACACATAATCACTTTAAGAGTCTTCCAAAAGCTGACATGTTACATTCTTGAAGGAAAGCCAGGGATTTCTGTACTGCAGCATAACACGAGAAAATGCATTTTGAACAGAGATTAGGGTAATGGCTGAGATTCGCCAGTTTTTGGATCAGAATTCCATCTTGATTTCTGAAGACAAAATCATCATCCACCACTGATAAATCCTGATTGAGGAAAACTGGAATAGTTCTTCTAGACTGAAGAAGAATAACTGAAAGCCCTGAGACAGAAATGACTGGATATATCACTGCATTTTGAGCCTAGCTCTAGGTATTCCTAAGAACTTTAAAGCTGATTTAACTTTTATTTTTTATTCATTTTCTAGCAGAAAAAAACCCAAACAAACAAACCAAAACTATGATTTAGAGCAATGGATACCATGCAAAGAATACTTTCTGTGGGTATGGATATTTACTTAATTAAGGGCTTTAATTTTGCAATTGGAATATAGGAATAGAAAGCTGCAATTCATCTTTGATTCTGATTGAGTGTTTTACTCTTAGTATGACTCACCTTTTCTTTACAATGGGAAGGAAAACTCATGGTTCATAGTGTCAAGTGAAAATGAATACATTAAAACAATGCTGGTGAATGCAAGTGCTAATGACTTCCCTTGTTTCTCTCTGATGCTGAAGCTATTAAGTGTCTGCCTAGTTTGTCTTGTCTGTTTTCAAATATTGCCAGCCTTTGCTGAAATGAAGTGGAAAATTCCCATTAGGAACAGGAAACAAATAGTCCATGCTAGCTGTAATTTTTTCTTTAATTATTTCAACATGTATTATATTTCCAAAACCTGCTGGCCTACAAGTACGTACATGGCACTCATTTAAAGATCAGTTTCTAGTCTCATACCTCTGTGAATGAAACATGTGATGTATTTCCTGATTTGTGAGTCTTGTTCAAACTAAGCTTTGAAGACAGAACCAGGAATTTCTTACTGCTTCTGTCACAAGCCTGTCCTTTCCACTAAGAAAATAATTTATATTACATTTTGTGAACTAAGGGCTGTGATATTTTCCTTTTTTTCAGTCAGAAGGAGACATTAAAATTATGGCTGAGCAGTGCAGTTGCCCATTGAAGCAGGAGCACTGAAAATTTCAGCCTGAGCCCTGCTTTAGTATAACAGGAAGCCACTGGTAACAAATGGAAACAGAAGCATTGCTACAAAAGGCAGGCACCCAGAGTAGGGATGCTGTGTGTTATTTGGTGACAGCCAGCTGGTCAATTAGCACAGAGGTGTTGGATACTCATTTAGTAGATTTACAGCTCTCAGCTGCAGAAGGTGTGGATTCCTCCTCACTAAAGTGACACAAGAAGGTAGAGGGAGGGAAAAGGAAGCTGAAGGTAAGAAATGAAGAATCAAAGGGCACAAAGCCATAGGGAATGAGGCTTTATTACAGTCACTATACCCAAAACAATTTATCCAGCTGTGATACAAGGCTTAAATAGTCCAAGACTCTTGCTCTGGGTTTGGATTGAGAGACAATGAGACTATGGAGATGCCGAGAGCAGGATAACAATGTCAGATACTTTACCTTAATACTTACTTGCTGTCTACTTTGTCTGGTCAGTCTCCTAGTTAAGCAATTTTCTGACTTGGAATTTTGCTACTGGATTTTTCCATAATAACCTCTCACACACACTGTGTGCTAGCAAGAGTGTGCTCCATAAGAACATAGTAAGAGAAACTTGAACGGTTTTGTATTGTAAAGGTAGTGTACTCTGTGGTTACGATACATTGAGAAAGTTACGTGCATCCTGTGCTTCCAGTTCTTTATGTAGTGATCATATTGGCTTAGACACTTACCGAGTTTCATATTGTTAAGTTTCTCCTTTCAGTAAGGAGGGAAAAAGCTATTTTTATATTCACTGAAACATAAATAATCTTAACCATGGACAGAAAGCTTTGGATTTTATTGTTTGCTATAGGGATTTCATCTTAGGTCATCAGCATGGAAAATTTATGAGATGCTTCAAGTGCTGTATCTCAAGGTCACCTGAAAAATATCTTCATTTGATTTGGAAGTATCACTTGCCTGTTTAATAAATTCAATTTGTGTGTTTATTATCCTGACATACAGAGGTCATTGGCAGCAAAACCTGAAATTTGGTGGGTATTAATCTATATGTGGGGTTTTTTTGCAGGCATCACAATGGCATAATTGTGATTACACAAACTGAATGTAGTCAAAACAAATCTAGAAAACATCACTTCTCCAGGAGAGATAAGTGAGATTTGTCCATTTGAGCCTATTGGAAAAGGACTGAACGGTAGACGTTGTGCAGTCATAAATTTGTAATGTGTAACCATTGTGACTGGAGGGATAAATATTCAGTACCTGTTATTACCTGATAAAGTCATAAATATGTATGGATCCATTTTATGTGATAATTAGAGAATCTAGTTTTAGCATCTGCTTTTACCTGATAAACAAACTTTATTATTTTAAATAAAGGCAAAGCAATAATTTACAAGCTACACGCTTCATGAAGAGGTGAAGCAAAGCTAAGAAAAGGGAGGAAAAAAGGCAGCGTTGTAGATGCATATCCCCTGTTGAACAGGAGGCTGTGCAAACAAGAACTACATATGCTATCCCTCTATAATTTTTTGAAAATACTCCTGCCTGCTTTTCGAGTACATTTGTAAACAATTGAACTAAATTTATTTTGAAATAAAATGGAGTTATGTACAAATATGGCCATACCAAATATGTTCATTTTGTTGTTGAAGTTTGAGTGCTCACCAGGCTAGCTGATTTGTATGGCCCAACTCTGGTGGAAAATTGGATCAATATATTCTGATAATCTGTTGTGACAATGGTCAGATAATAGCCAATATACAAATAGTTACAAAATCTAATAATCAGTAATTGCTATTTTATGTTATAGTCTTAGTCTTAGGCTGTAACTTACATGCTATGTAAACTAAGTGCAAAATATTTGGAATCTTTACTTTTCCTCCCCAGAAGCTGAAGTGGGAGAAACTACTGTGAAATTCAGATTTCTTCCTTGCCAGCTAATAAGTTGGGAAGTAGTTTTAAAAAGTACTGCCCTTTTTCAGAGCTTTTAAACTCCCACAGCTGTTTATCAATATAAATTGCTTTCTCTCTCTTATAACTGTCATTTCCTTAAAAAAATGCTTTATAATGAGGAATAAATATTGACAAGATGGCCCCATAAAACTCATAGTTGTGAGAAATGGAGAATGATACTCCAAATAAATGAATATTTTCTGCATTGCAAAAGTACAGGAAGGAATCTGGAGACCCCAAAAGTTTTTGGATATTGAGTCTGTGCTGTATCTTGCTCTTTTTTTCTAAGAGAATTGCTTGTTTCTGATGTAGAAAAACATTCTGGTATCACTGACATTCCTGGAACTCCTTCCTTTGAACTCCTATTTTGGCTGCCAGTGTTTCGTCCTCCTGCTGCTGACTTCTCACGGAGCTGTTTACTGCCCACATTTGCTCCTGCCTTGTGCTCTTTTCAATTGTCCTCATCTCACGGCTGGTCACAGCCCTTTATTCCTGCTGACAAAATCTGGCAGATGGGCTGTGTGACACAAAAGCCTTTGATTTTGAGAGGAAAGGGGTGCTGCTTGAGTCTTATGGGAGAAACGGAGTACTTTATTTACTCATGGGCTCATGGGAAACATACTCTACACCTGATATTTTTAAATTAAGGTCCAACCTATGAACATACATAGAATTAATTTGACATGATACTCCTACCTTTATTTTTCAAAGAATTGGGAGCCACTCATGGAAATCTGGCTGTTTCATAAGGTATGAAGATAAATTATCCATTTTTTCATTCTTTGAAGGAATAAATATGCTTATTTAGCTGAATAAATTATTCTTTAAATGGCCTTCCTAATGCAAATGTGAAGAAAGGATGATAACTTCTTTGCCTTACTGAGTTTCAGTAGTAGCATAGACATATTTTTTTACAACATCTGTTCCTCAACAATGTGCATCCCTCTGTCACTCTTTCTCCCTGCCCTTTATGTGGGCAGCCCAAGGATAAATGGCCAAAGCAGAGTTCTGCTGTTCCCCCTGAGTGACAAACCCCTCAGAGACCAATGCCAGCTGAAATGGCTCTGTCTTGAGGCAACTCAGGGTTTCCTTACTTGAGATCATTGTAATTAACTCCCTGATGATGCTGCCACCCCCCTCCCCTGTCACACCAGGTTGGTCTTATATGAGGTCCCTCAAGGCTGTTCCTGCAGCTGGCTGCATGGAGACAGGCAGACTGCAGCAGTAGAAAATATAACATGTTCTCCTTTCTCGTGAAAGTCTCAAGAATGGTTCTTACAGAATTAGTACTCAGCTCGGTGCTTTGCATGATTTATGTAGATAATAATAATAAAAAATAATTTTGAAGTGATCACCGATAAAACTCACAAAAGACACAAAACCCCCAGAAACAACAATTAAAAGAAGCGGATGGTTAATGTGAGTTTGTGACTGGGTGCTTTACTGAAACCAAAGACAAGTCATATGTAAGGACAAGGAATTCAGCCCACAAGTTCAGAGATACCATCCATGAAACCAGTGACTTTGTAAGCACTCTGGTTTGGTAAAGTGCCTGTATTGATTCCTTAGTTCAGATGGAGAATGTGCTTTTAAAATCAGTTTCCCAATCAAGCCATTGACAAACATCCAGTCTTGAGAGACCAGCCTGGATATAGTCCAAAGAGTTGGTGTGTAAGGCAGTCTCTAGGATAATATATTATTTTGCAAATAGCTGTGGGTATATTTATGGTCATAGGACCAGGGTATTGCATACAGTTCTAGTATCCACAGTTTCAAAGGATTATAAGAATGCAAGCAGAAATGGTGAAGCTGATTCAAAAAGGCATCTTGGAGTAGATAAGATAGCCATTTGGATCTGCAAAGTGGTGGGTTTTCTCCTTTGATTCATATTCTAAAAGCTTTTATTATTGTGACTAAGAATCTTCCAGATTTTATGGACTCAGAAGCTTCTTAACAGACATGGCAAAAAGGTATGTTGTAAACTAATGATTGGAATATAGACAAATTTAAATTGCCTATATACATCACTTTTTTTTCCCCCCTCTCTCTCTTAAATGCTGGGGATTATTAGTGTTTGGCACAAGCTTTCATGGAAAGTCATGATTTTTTCATCTTTTGATATCCACAGATCAGGACAGAATGCCCTCCTGGAACTTGTTGTCTAGCTAAGCACAAATTAAAGATCCTAACCAGTGCAGGAAAACTGTGATATATACTGAGTTAAACTAAACAGAACCAAACAAATAGACCTTTCCAGCCCTAAAATCCATGAATCTCTGTTGTTAAATTTTTATGTGCCAACCTTTTTCACAACTGACTCCTTATTTTTGACTCATTTTTGAGTCACTTTGTCACTACAAGTTGTCTGTCACCTGTGCTATCTAGTTTCCAGCATGCTCTTGTTTCTGGAATTAGTAAATCTCTGTTCTGCACATTCTCAAGGCACTTCTTCCAGGCAGTGCTTTCATGCAGATAAGGCACTCTACAAACAAAAGAACACAATGCTCTTGTGACAGGTGGTGCTGTGATGTAACCTTAATTAATTAAACATATTGCTTGGGATTTTTTCCAGAGAGCCTTACAAGGGCACTGAGTAGCTGAGGGCGTGGGTGGCAGAAACGTGATTAAAAGGAGATCAGATATTATTTCAGTTTCTGTCATTATTTAAGAGACAATTGATTTTGTCCTTTCGTTTTATCTCAGGATATTTTCTGCACCTAATAACCTTATAAAATTTTAAAATTTTCTGCTAAAATCTGCCATAGGACTTTTAATTTTTTTTTATTTTTACCCAACCCCATCATCCTAGCCTGGGGAATGGGATTAGGGCCAGCAGCTGTATATTTAATAAGTATATTTTTTTTCTTTAGAAAGCTATGGTGCTCCATATGTCAGCATGGAGTGGCAGTTGATGAGTGAAATGAAGAAAAGATATTCTGTTGAGTCTGATAGAGCTTTTGGCACATTGCTTAAAATAAAATGCATAAAAGTATTTTAAATGAATAAAATGTATGTTATTAATTTACATAAAATACCTATATAATAAACAATAAATAATAATTATTAATAAAATATTGTTTATTAATTTATTATATAAAATGAATAAAATGTATTTTATTCTGACTTCTAAGCACTGATGACTAAAAGGATCTTGGAGACTGGACCATTGATGAAGGGAACAAGGCAAGGCATTTTCCATTTTTAGATCTAGTTTTGAATGATTTAGGGTAGGTGCTACAAATGGAACCTGATCTAGAAATAAAATTTATTAATATAGAGCCATATATTAGAGTACGGTGCTAACAACGCCAAGGTTGTGGGTTCAATTCACTTAAGAGTTGGACTTGATGATTCTTCTGGGTCCCTTCCAGCCCAGACTGTTCTGTGATCTGTAGCTCTCTGTAGATTACTGGACATTTATAATAGAATACTAAAAAGCTCAAATGGGGCAAATTCTCACAACATTGAATAAGAACAAAATTTTACTTGCAAAGTTTAGCAGTCTATAACATGAGTAGTGGAAGAGAAGCAATTCAGATATGACACAAAACATGTGTATGATGCATTAATATATTATATATGCAGTTGGT